>VMDO01018114.1:0-42974 GCA_007922755.1 Pedetes capensis
TGGGTGCGGCTGGCGAGAGGCGGGCCGAAGGGTGATGTGAGCTGTCCATGTGCATTTGCTGGGCCCCAGATTTGGTCCTCTCCTCTCTTCTGAGACCCGTTGTCTAAGGGGTGGGTGTGAAGCCAGCCTGAGACAGCAGAGCCAGAGGTCAGCCATTAGGAGGCCGGTCCACTCTGCCAGGGCTGTGAAGCCAGAGAAGAGACTTCCTGGGAGGCTTTGGGGTCTGTCTGGGAAGAGCTGGGAGGCCGCCTGACCTGCCCCTTGATGGCTGGTTAGCCGATCACCCCTTTGGGGGTCGCTTGCTCTTTTCATCTATGGGAACCTTCTTTCCTAAGGAGGCTGGGCTTCCCTTCTGGCAGGCCAAGGGGCAAGTCCCCTGCAGGAGGAAGACTTTGTGGTGAAGGGGCAAAGATGAAGCGTTCTGCGGGCCTAGAAAGAGACCTCAATATAGGTAGAGGCCCCAGGAGGCCTCTTCTGGGGTGCCTAAGCTGCAGGGAGAGGGGAGCTTCCTCAGGGAAGAGGGGTGCGTGTGGAGGAGGAGCAGGGCTGATTCTTAACTCCAGGGCACTCTGGGATTGTCATCTCCTCTCGCCAAAGTGACAGAGCCAGACAACTGCTAGAACTGTGGTAGCTAGAATAGAATGTGCCAGAAGGTGGGCGCACGTGGATCATGGAGGGATGCTGGGACCTTTGGGGTCGGGGGAGGAGGAAGCCAGCTTGTACTGTTCAGGTCAGGGGGGACAGTGGAAGCCCACGTTCCCCAGGGGACCCCCTAGTTTTTATTCCAGGGGTGGCAGGGAGTTTGCACACGTTCAAGGCAGGGTCTAGGCCAGGGTGCTGAGGTGCCGTCTCTCTTGCTTCTGTGGCATGGTGAAGGACTCGAACCTGGGGGGGCTTGGGAGCCTCCCAGGAGCTTGTTCTAGAACTGCCCCAGTCAGGAGCCAAGTGCCCTGGTTCTCAGTGCAAGCTCTGACCCCAGCAGCTGGGGCTGGGTCCTCAAGGTTTCAGCTCAGACTCCCCTTTGGGTGGGTCCCTTCAGGGGTCTGAGGCTGGGGAGGCAGGACTGCCTGGAGCCCCCCCTCCCACCGCCCTGCTCTTCTGGAGCCAGGAGATGAGGCCAGGCCTGTTTTGCTCCATGCCTCAGTTTCTCTGGTTGGCTGGCGAGCTGCTCATGTGTGCCAGCTCTTTTGCACCAGGGGTGCATGTCAGCATGGTCATTTGGGGGGTCCCAAATCGCCAGGAAGTCCCTTCAGCACCTGCTTTTCTCTTTCTGGGGGTACCCAGACCTCCCTGCTCTGTTCTTCCCTGTCCCAGTCCCCTAATCCTCTGGGAAGAGGCCCAGAGACAGGGAGGCCATGCATGGGACCACCTTGGCCCTCATGCTCTGGACCCCTGCCCCGTCCTGTGGGACAAGGCTCTCTGGGTCTGTGGGTGCCACACGCATAGCTCCTGGGTTTTGCTTTCTTCCTTCAGTGCATAAACAGAATGTGTCAGCCCCTGCTCTATCTAGGCCCGGCCCCTCCTTCCAAGCTCCAAGGAATCGCAGTGGGGGCCCACCTGGCCTGTGGGGATGTCTCCTCGTCCTCCAGGTCCCTCCCTCCCCACCACAGCCCCAGCCTGTGGGCCCTCACTCTGCACCCCAGAGTCAGAAAGCCTAAGGAAGGGGACTATCTGGTACTAGACAGAGCCAGACGTGCGTGGCTCGGGTGTGACCTGGTTGGGGCAGAGTTCTAAGGGGTGGGAGCAGTTGTCTGGATGGAAAGTGGCCTTGTCGTCCCCCAGGGTATCTGAGCTGGCAATGGATGGTAGGAATGGGTTTTGATTTCTGCAAAGGGAATTCGAGGGTGGGGGGCTAAGTGAGACTGGAGACCTGGGCACTGGGGGAGCAGGGTCGGCCGGTTTCCTGCTAAGGGGAACAGGGAATTTGAAGGCTGAGATTTTACACTGATCATGGAAAACTGAACACTCAGACCTGATTTGGGGTTTAGATGAAGGGTGTGGGGAACAGCTGGGTGAAAACAGAAGCCTTTCTGGCAGTGTGGTGTCTCACTGGAAGTTCTGCCTGTTGTCTAAGTTGAATATTTTCTGCTTCAGTCCTGGCCCATTTCTTCCTCTTTGTCTTTGGTTGAGGTAGGGGACCCAGGAAATCATTGCTGTGTGTCCTCTCTTGTCTCGGATTGAGAGGCATCCTCCAATTCTTCCCTCTTCTTGGGTCTGGCCTCTTCATGCACCCCCATTCCGCCTTTCTTGTAACCCACTTCAGCATCTCTTACCAAAGCTGTGTTGGTCTCCTCCTGCTGAGACCCCTGGCTTCTCTTCCTCGGTGTCCCTGCCCTGACCCCACCTGTGAATGGCCTTTTGCAGACAGGCACCCTGGCGGCTGAGGCTTCTGGCAGGAGCACAGCCTGCTGTGGACGTGGGCCTTGTGCAGCTGGCAGACACAGGCAGGGCTGCAGAGGAGCAGCCTGGGGTGGCCCTCCCCACCCCGAGTTCTTGAGGTATTTGTCCAAGGAATTCCAAGGTGCCTTGGTGAATCAGGTTGGTGACAAGCATTTCTACATTTAATTTTCTCCTCATGCCAACCCCTGAGGTGAAGATTCTTGCCTGCATTTTTTGGTACTAGGGGTTGAACCCAGGGCCTTGCTCTTGCATGCTCTGCAAGTGCTGGACCACTGAGCTGCACCCGCAGCCCATTTTTTTACTTTTTGAGATGGGGTCTCGATAAGTTATGCAGACTGCCTCTGGTCTTGAACTTGTGATCCTCCTGCCTCCGCCTCCCGAGCTGCTGAGATTACAGGTGTGCGCCACCTCGCCTGGCTTTTGCCTGCATTTTTCAGAAGAGGGCACAATGTCTCAGGATAGAGACAGGATCTCCCCAAGGTCACATAGGCTGAGAGGGCTAGGGCCAGGGTTTGGAGCCGGGTCTTTCTGCGGCCTGTGTACCTGGGTCCTTCTCTTTGGGAGGTAAGCGTGGGGCAGGGGGAGGTGATGCTGCTCTTACGCTTTCTCCCCACATGTTCGCAACTGCCTGGGGATATACACAGTGGTACTCAATTTACAGATGAGGATGCTGAGGCCCCCAGAGGGGCTGTGCCCCAAGCTTATCCATCCAAAGGGCCAGATGGGGCCTTGCTGCAATGGGCTGTAGAGACCTCCTGCCTTCTGCTCTGCTTAGAAGCCACAAGACAGAGCTAGAATAGAATGTGCCAGAAGCTGGGTGCAAGTGGATCATGGAGGGATGTTGGGACCTTTGAGGTGGGGGGAGGAGGAAACCAGGTCAGGGGGGACAGTGGAAGCCCACGTTCCCCAGGGGACCCCTAGCTTTGATTCCAGGGGTGGCAGGGAGTTTGCACATGTCAAAGGCAGGGTCCAGGCCAGGGTACTGAGGTGCCGCCTCTCTTTCTTCTGTGGCGTGGTGAAGGACTCGAATCTGGGGGTCTTGGGGTCTCCCAGGAGCTTGTTCTGGACTTACCCCAGTCAGGAGCCAAGTTCTCAGTCCAAGTTTTGACCCCAGCAGCTGGGCTGGGGGCTCCAGGTTTCAGCTCAGACTCCCCTCTGGGTGGGTCTGTTCAGGGGTCTGAGGCTGGGGAGCCAGGACTGCCTGGAGCCCCGCGCCCTGCTCTTCTGGAGCCAGGGGATGAGGCCAGGCCTGTTTTGCTCCATGCCTCAGTTTCTCTGGTTGGCCGGCTGCACCCAATGTGATCTCTCCTCTTTCTTTATTCCTCTCTTCCCCTTGCCCAGATGCAGCCTTTCACTGCCTTGCTGCTCTTTATAGGAGGGCAAGGCCCATCTACCTTCTTCCAGGTTTCCTCTTCCCAGCTCCTTTCCCTCAGCGACCCTCACCTTCTCTTTCACCCCACTCCCCCACGGGGGCACTTTTCCAGCCTTCCATGCCTGGCTCGGCCCCACTCCCTCTCCGATGCGTGCTCTTGTGCGCTCTCTCTCCCTCTCTCTCTCCCTCTCCCTCCCTCTCTCTCTCTCTCTCTCTCTCTCTCTCTCTCTCTGGCTCCCTTCCTTCCTCCTGTACCTTCTCTCTGTCTTGGAGCCACCTGGGATGGGGCTTCTCCAGTCCGTAGATCCCTGGACATCTGTAGGGCACAGGCTGAGGGCCGGCACTGCAGAAACAATGGTCTGGAAGCTGCCCAGAGAGGAGCCCGATATGATGCAACAGCCTGGCTGGGGGTGGATGGCAGTGAGTGATGAGAAGGGGACAATGGATGGCCCGGAAGTGAGTGAGGGGCCTGATTATCCATGGGCAGCTCTCCTGCCTGGTATCTCTTTCTGCCCGCCAGTTGCTGCCACTGTTTCCGCCTTTCTGCGGCGTCTTGGTTCCTAGGGCTGGGAGCTTTAGGGCAACTCCCTGCCTGCTGTGCCGCTCACACCCAGTCACCCCCTCTGTCCAGTTTGGGGTGGAGTAGCCAGTGAGCTGGCTTCCCGGGAGGGGCGTGCATGGGGATTGTGGTAGCTGGTGCTCATGCAGTCAGGCTACCCAGACAGGCCCTCCCTGTCCCCCTTCCCCTGTCCGCCTTCCTTTCCCTCCTCCGCACCCTCCATTCATCTCTCTCTCTCTCTCCCAGTTCCATCAGAATCAATTAGACAGTCCCCGCTGTAATCTCATTGCGGAGCCTGGGCTCCGACCCAGCAGCCCAGCTCCCAGGCCTGCAGTCTCCATGCTGGGCCTGGCAGCCAACATCCCAGGGGCAGAGGGACCACCAGGAGGGCCTCGGAGCTCCTGCCCTTCGTTCCCCACCCACAGATGCCCAGGGAGGGAGCCCTGGCCCCGCTCCCCAGTAGATCAATATCCCCCATCCCACCAGGCCTGTCTCCCTCCCCCCACCGTTTATCATGTCAGCTGCTGGGTGGTGATGGAAGTCATTTGGAAAGGGGCCCAGAGGACAGGGATTCTCAGCCTGGAGAACAGAGAGGAGTGGGGGTGGGGAGGGGGCTGCGGAGGGGGCTTGAATAATGTGCCGCCAGTGTCTGAAGGCATTTATTGTGCAGAAGAAAGTGAGCGAGTGATTCTCCTTCCCCAGGAAGGCAGGCCGAGAGGAAATAGTCTGGAATTTGAGAGGGGGATGGAGGTTAGGTATCAAGAGGAACTTCCTGCCCATCAGCAATCAGAGACCTGGGTTGGCGGTGGTGAAGGGAGAAAGAGGACCCACGGACTCACCTCCTTGGAGTACCTGTAGGAGGACGGACATTGCCTCCCCTCTCCCCCTCTCCCTCCTCTTTACTCTTCTGGCCGCCATGTTGTGGTATGGAAAAGCGATGGACCAGGAGGAGGGGCCTCTGTCCAGCTCCGGTACTGCCACTGCCACTTGCTGCCTGTGTGCCCCTCAGCAAGTTGCTTTGCCTCTCAAGTTCTCGGTGTCCTGTTGTAAGTCAGGAGTAGAGGAAGGGATCAGGTCTTTTTCAAGTCCAACTGGAATGGGTATTGGATCCTGGGGAGCTGTTTCAGAACAGGGTCCTAGGGTCTCTCATAAGGGGATGGTGGGTGGAGTGAGACACTCGAAGATCTCATCATCCTGGCTTCGTAGCAGCAGAACCCTGACAATGACAGTCCCCGCTGGCCCATAAGCCAGGGCTGTGACAAGGACACAGTGGGTTTGGAAACAGGAATGGCCCTCTCTCCCTCATCCCTTCATCATGCAATCAACCAACCAGCTTACTGGGTATCTCTTGTTACTAACCACGTTCCTGGCACCACCACGCTGGGTACCAGGATGCAGCTAATCCTGACAGCGACTGATGAGGTCCCCTAGCAGGGTAGAAGGTGAGACCGTGAAGAAGTTAGCACATATATCGACAAGGGACAGTGCCAAGTGCCATGGAAAAAGAGCTTACTGGTGCCATACAGAGACGAGGCTGGAGGGAATCAAAGGACTTTAATGGGGTGGGCAGAGGAAGGCTCACTGGGAACCATTGCCTTTGGAGTCCATATCAGGTGGGGCTCAGCTCTGTGGGAACCCCTCTTCTGTTGCATGGAGGCAGGCTCCGGGCTGGGTGCATATTGTCTTGTGTCTGGTTGGACAGTTTACTTGTGAGTGTGTGTGACTGGTGGGGTCCATCCATGGTTGGGGGCTGGGATTGGAGCCCAGCCTGGGAGGTGGCACCCAAGGGGGAGTTCCCTGGGGCCACAGGGAGATCGCTGAGGGGTAGGGTGGGAAAACTGTCTCTCTGATTGTGAGTGGCAATAGGGGGAAAGGAGCTCCCGGGTTGTCCCTTCCAATGGAGGAGTCGGTCTGGGAGGTCCTGCGGGAGCTGTCTGTGCATCTTTCTCTGGGTGTGAAAGTGAGACCTGGAGCCTCCAATCAGATGCCCAAGGGATTCTCCCCTAACAGGAGCCGCCTTTGTCCCTCTCAGACAAAACCAGCTGGCGGCACTGTGGCCCACAGGGCCTGGGACAGAGGAGGCTCTGTGCCTACCCAGGGCCGGGTGGGCCCACCTCCCCTGGCTGTCCCAGGGGGCTAGTGGGCTGTGACCTGCTCTCTTGTTTCCCCAACACCTGCACTGGCTCCTCTGGGAAGTTTCCCATTCTTCTTTCGCTTCTCTGTGGGAAAAGGGGAACTTCCTGGCCCCGCTCCTGGGCATACCTTGGAGGAAGGGCCCAGAGCAGCTCCTCTCTGGCTAAGTGGCCTCCAGGCCTCCTGGCTGTGGACCGCAATCTGCTTTCTGGCCTGTTTTTAGGGTGTGGGGGAGAAGCCCTGGCCAGGTCTATCGCAGACCTGCATGCCTGTCTGGACTGTAGCTGGGGTCATGGATTGGGGTGGGGAGATGGCAGAGATGGCAGGGCTGGGAGAATGGCCCTGGAGTCCGTGAGGCCTGGGCAGGGCCCCATCATATAGCAGGGGACAAGGAGTCCTCGGAGGATTATTGATTCTTGATAGTCATCCCTGGATGGTGATGAGCTCTTCAAAAATGTCACGGGGGCCGGGAGAGGTAAGAGAGGTGAGCCACTGTTGGGCCCCCACATGGGGCTGTAGGCAGGACTGTGTGGGTCCAACCCGAGGTCCCTCTGACAGATGGCCTCCTACTCAGTCTCACCCAATCCTTCCCTCACACCATTCTTTGGCCTTTAATCCTTGGTCCCCTGAACGTGAGCCTTGGTGTCTGGTCCATTATGAGGTATCCTTGAATGCTTTGAGGGAGAAAGGGGATCCGGATTTGGAAAAGACCTTTTAGAAGTGGAAGTCCCCCATGCCCCTGCTATGAGTTTTGGTGATAGCGAAAAGAAAGAATGTCCTTGCTAGAACCTTCCAGGAAGTTCTGGAATGACTTCAGTAGTGTGTGGCAGTCAGGATCCTGACCTCTCTGTAGAGATAGAAACAGAACAAAGGACTTGGGGCAGGATTACCTTGACCATGAGGAGTTGAGACACCTGGCATGGTGATGCCTGTGGCATGGTGGGCCCAGAGGCTGAGGGGAACCCTGGCAGCCTCTCCAGACAGGGGCAGGCCTGGCCCCCAGGCCCTGTAAATTCTCAGGTTCTTTCCTGTCTTGGGAGGGTTGGTGGCCTACAGCACCTCCTGCTGAGTAGCAGCTGGAAATGTAGGCCCTGCCTTTACCTCTCTATCACAGTGAAAATGGGGAGTTCTGGATCTCTCTACCACCCCCTTGCCTTCCTTCCCACTCTCCATCCCTCCCTCCTTCTGGAATAGTGGAGTGTCTTTCATGACCTAAGTACCTAGAAGGCTTTAAGAATCCTCTAAAGGAAAAGCCATCTTGCCTTCCTTTCTCAGGCTAGGCTGGGCCTATGTCAGCCAATCCTACCCAAGGAACTTCTGCAGGCTTTACAAATTCAACAAGTGATTCCTTTCAATTCAGCTTCATTCCAGGTGCTGTGGATTACACCCCACGGCCTCCTGTCTCACGCCTTCTCTTTCTCCTCTGGCCCCAAGGTGGGGAGGCTGGGGAGAGCAGAAGCCCTCTTCTGACCTGGAGAAAGACTGGACAGTGCTAGGTACCTCGCTGGGGATGGCGGGCACAGAGCAAGGCACGACTGCTAGGGATGGGCTCCCTAGAGTGGGGGTAACACTGCCTCTCTCTCTACCAGGTTCTTCCAGGCCCCTTCAGCTTTCATCCTGAGCTTTTGTCATGGGGCGTGAGGGTGGTCCCCCTTGCTTGGGGATTTTGGGGGCTGGGGGGCCCTAATGTCTGTCTTCCACCCCTCTGTGCTCACACACCGGTGTAGCCTCTCCCTTCTCCCTCACTGGCTTTCCTCCCTGTGTTCCTGCCCAATGTACCCCAAAGTGCTGGTCAGTGCTGCCTTGTTTGGTGGTGGGCAGAGACATGGGGTGGGGGCGGGGTGTGAGAAATTGCTTGCTGGGGAGGAGAGCTTGGGGTCAGGGGTGAGCTAGTAAGGCACTCTGCACTGGAGTGGGGGAGACAGGGCACAGATACATCACCAGGGTAAACAAGGGAAGCCCAGGCCCCTGAGTGCAAGGGTGGGGGGCTGGGTCTGGCTGGGTCCCAGTTGCCTGTTGCCGCAGAAGAGGCCAGGATCCAGCTCCCCGCCCCTTTCTCTCTGGGCTTGGCTGCCTGCCCTCGCAGCTTCTCAGCAGCAAGAGACCAGGGGGCAAAGCTCCTGGCTGCCGCTAGCTCTCCTGGCCGGCCTGTGGCTCTCTGCCTGGTTCTCTCTGTCTTTGTTTCTCGCCCACCCTTGCCCAGGCTCCAGTATCTCTGCCTCCCTTCATTTATCCTCCCTCCCTACTTCCAGGGTTCCAGTGTGGTGACCCCCAAACAATATTGCTGAGAGGATCCCTATCCTCTCTTCACTCCAGCCCGGCAGAGGCAGGGACAAGCACTGCCCAGAGGTGGTGATGGAGCAGGGCAGAGCTCAAATGGGCAGGGGAACACCAGGCGTCCCCGCATGAGGGAGGCATCCGTCTGCTCTCTAGCCCAGCTGTGGCTCGGCCCCTTCCAACCTGTTGGGATGCTTTGAGTCCTCTGAGCGCCCTCATTCCGGAGTTGGCTGGAGAGAGATCCCCGCCAAAAGAGTCGGGGTGTGGCCAGGGTCAGAGGGTAGCGGCCAGACAGCCGGTCCAGGTTGGGTCCAACGTCCCCAGCAGCATGTCCTGCGTACTAGGGTTTCGGATCAGTGGTGGAAGCCCGCGGCCTCCGTTTAAGTTAATCACATTATACTCTGGGGAGCAATATGGGAATTGCAGAGATCTGGAGGGAATCCACACACGCACACGCGCATCCTCGCACACTCACACACTCACTGCAGCGTGGAGCACAATGCTGCCGCCGCCGCCGCCCGGGCTCCCACGGCTCCCATTCCTTCCCGCAGGCGGCCGCCTCACGCCTAGCACTGCTTTTCCCGACCACCTCTCCACGCGGCTCCCGAGCCTCCGAAGTGGCGGGGGTGCGGTGCTGCGCCCGCCCAGCGAAGCAGGCGGTGGAGGCTGGCACGCCGCCCAGGGGAGGAAAGAGGGAGCCGCCTAGGAAGTCCCCGAGGGTGTAAGCGCCCTGCACCCAAGCCCCCCACCCCTGCAGGGGATCCCAGGAGATGGAGCCAGATCACAGCCACGCCGCGGGTCCACCGACCCGCTTCTCCCGCTAGAGGGGGCAGGACACCCAGGCTGCTCCTCCCGGACTGAAGCTCCAGGAGACCCCGGGAGCAGGGCGCTCCCCTTCCGCCGGTCCACCCCCAACTCCGTGCCCAGGCGCAGCGGGGCCATCTGTCCCGACCCGCGTGCGCTCCGGGCACCCAGTCTCCGGGGCCAACATGACTCGGCTGAGCTGGTGCTTCTCCTGCGTGATCCGATGGGGCAAGTACTTCTTCTCCTGCCTCCTGCCCCTGCGCTTCTGCCTCCGCAGCCAGGTAAACGGCGGCCACCACACCTGGCCCCTGCCAACCCTTCAGCCCGCTCCTCCCGCGCAGGCCCCTTGGCCTCCCATTTCATCGCTCAGCCTCCCATCCTCCGCGACACACTATCTTCGCCTCTGTCAGCCTGGCTCGCACCAGAGTTTGGGGCGCTCCTGCCCCAGCTGCGTGGGTGCTGCTGCTCCTGCACAGCGCTCCCCTCAACATCTTAGGTTTGGGTCAGAAGTCTGAAGGGTGGCCCGGAGTCTTGGGAGGGCCCCCGGGGGGATTTGAGGACAGAGGAACGTTTCTGGGAGTTTTAAGCGGGAAGAGAGTCTGTGTTCCTGGAAAATCTTCCCCCTCCCGCCCCCAGAGGCTCCGCAGTTAAGGGGGGAGGTAACAAACAGAGGGAAACAGGGAGTGGAGCGTCTGGTGGGCTTCAGGAAGGACTTCCCACCCCTTCAGCAGGGCGGAGAGACCAGAAAACTGGACAGGGAGATGATGGGACCCAGGAGGGGAGCCGCAGTTGGGTTAGTGGGAGAGGAGAGGCTTGGCAGGACCTGCTCGCTGAGGGCAGGGGTCCTGGTGGAGCATCTTTCTCGCTGATACCCTCCCAGAGAGACCCTTGGCAGTGGCTGCAGGGTGGGTGGGGACACTGTGTGTAACCTTAACTTCTCCCTTGGGGGCCGGGGGACCCCAAGATCATCACCTAGAACCGCTAGAGTCCCTAGTGAGGGGAGGGATTCCAGGGACTAAGGGTCCTGTCTTTCTGACCCACTCTTCACTTCCTTGGGGAGCCAGAAGGATCTCAGATTGGGGCGAGGCACAGTACATCATTCTGGTTAAGGGTGCTAGCTATGGAATCAGCCTGCCTAGCTTTGAATTCTGGCTCTCCTACCTACTAGCTGTGGACCTGGGCAAGTTACATTAATCTGCCTGTATTAGTTTTTTGGGCTGGGATTTAGTTCAGTTGGTAGGGCCCTGCTCTGCAGTCTCTGAGGTCCTGGGTTTAACTCGTAGCACCACAAAAATGGGAGAAGGCCATGGCAATCCACTTCCAAAGCAATCAGCCATTGAAAACCCTATGAGGGTCTCTATGAGTCTGACGAGACTCAATGGCACCTAACAACAACAACAACATTAGTTTTCTTATGGGTAAAGTGGGGATAATAAAAACATCTATGTCATTGGATTGCTGTATTAAATTGGATAGTACCTTCAAAGTGTTTAATAAGACCCCTACTCTATAGTAGGTGTTCCATATAAATTAAGGATATTTTCATTATTATAAATTATCCCTTTTTAGCAAGGATCTCCCTCTGGCAGACCTTTAGGCAGGCCAGGGCTGGAAGATTTCTCCCATCCATATGGATGGGCAGGATCCTCCTACTCCATTGGGAACTTGATCTTCCAGCTCTTTCTCACAGGTACTGCCTCTGAGCCTCAGTTTCCCTCTCTGCCATTCCGCAGTGAGGAAGGGTGCCAGCAGGTTTCTGCTCCAGTCACCCAAGGCATGCTTTGAAATCTTCCAGCAAAATGCATAGTCCCCAGGGATTGGCTGGGAGGCAGACGCTGCAGCTGTGGAGCACAGAGCTGGAGCCCCAGCCACAGGCCAGTGGGCTCTGAGTTCAGATGCTGCAGCAACTGCATTTTCAGATTCGGGACAAGGCACTCTGCAATGGGAAATGGCCAGCCAGGACCAGGTCAGTGGACCCTAGGGCATCTAGCATTTCCCTCTCCTCATTTACAGGGGTAGGGGAATTTTGAACCATCTTTCTCTGCTCTCCATCTCCTCCGGGGCCAGGACTGGAGCTGGGGGCTGGGGCAAGGGGCTGGATGTGCAGCTGCAGCTGCCTCCTTCGGCCTCTGAGGGGCCTGAGTCAGGCAGGAAATTAGAGCTGGGGAAGAGATCAAGATCATGGAACCGAGCTCTGGGAACCGAGCTCTGGGAAGGATCTTATTAAAAATGATTGAGATTGGGCCCAGACACTTCCCCCACTGAGGGGACTGGTAGAGGGGAGGTAGGGGAAGGGGAGTGAGTGATGTATGTTCCTTCTGTGTCAGCTGGGGAAACTGAGGCTGAGACAGGGCCCAGTTGGAACTGTGTCTTCCCTCCCAGGGAGCACCTGAATTTCTGGAGTGCAACAATCGACTTCAGTCTCAGAGGGGTAGTAGATATGGGCGCAGGGGCAGGGCCTTCCCTAGCCCATGTGGTGCCTTGGGAGGCATTAGGATGAAGTGCCTGGTACTCTGGGATGGGTCATCTCATGCCAGGGCTTGCTGAGAGGGTCATGGACAAGACTTGAGTCCCCATTCAAGCCTTGCCTGCATCTGTGGGCAATGAACATCCAGTGCAGTGGTATATGGAGGCTCTGCCTGGGGTCCGAGCTCCCTGTTTCTCAAAAGCAGAGTGTGTATGGGCAAGGGGAGGTGGCATGGCTTACCTAAAAGGGAGCTCCTAGGGACAGAAGGGGCCAGACCCTGTCTGCACCCGGATCTCATTTTCTTGGCTGTTCTGGAGCTAGTGGGGAGCCAGTTTGTCTCATCCCCACCATGAAGCATTAGCACTGTCTTTGGCTTCTCTATGTCCCTGCTCCCCACTCCCCACTGAGCCAGACCTGGGCCTGGGCAGCTGACCCCTTCCTGGAGCCTCAGTGCAGCCCTTGGGTAAGGAGTAGAGAAGACAGCTAACACGTCACTACCACATGGGAACTTAACTTCTCGTCCCTGACCGACTGTATTGCTACTGGAGCAACAAGAAAATACTCCATCCCCCACAGGCACCCTGGGCTCCATTTGCACATATCCTAGCCCTGTGAGTCTGGCAAGTTGGTGAATATTTCTGTGCCTCAGTTTCTGCTCCTGTAAGATGAGAGTTGGTTGGAGGGTAAAAGGGATAGACAAGTTAGATGCCTATTTATTAATGTTAACCTTTCCTAGGGCAGGGCAAAGTGGCACAGTTTGTGGGGCCGAAAGTGTATGGGTCTAGGGGCTGAATGCTCTGTTGGCTGTTGGAAACTACAGTTGGGCTTCCATAGGAAGCTGCGGCTTTGCTCTCTCTTCTGGCTGGCAGGGAGCAGCTCAGGGTGAAAGGTTGTGGGCAGCAGGGTTGCAGAAGGAAGCTGAGAGGCGCCTTTGGCCTTGTGGCATCTATTCTGCATGCTGGTTAGAAATCTGGGGTCTGGGCGTCAGGAAGCTGCAGCAGTGCCCCTGACGAGTTCTGTCACCTATGGCGGATTGCACCACCTCCCTTGACTGCAGTGTGGTTATGAGTTAAACGAGAGGGTAGGATTAGGTGAGAGTTGTCCCAAAGGTCAAACTCTCCTGGCAGATGTTTAATTTGTCCTTCACAGTTAATACAACAGAAAGAAAAGAAAAGAAAAGAAAAAAGAATAAAACCAATGCTGTAAGATTTGTATTTTTTTTTTTTTTTTTTTTTTGGTCTTGTCTTTTTTGAGACAGGGCCTCACTATGCAACCCAGGCTGGCCTAGAACTTGCTAAAGTACCCTAGGCTGGCCTTGAACTCAAGAGCCTCCTGCCTCAGCCTCGCAAGTGCTGGGATTTATAGGAGTATATCACCATACCTGGCTCCTTTTTTTATGTTTTGTAAAAAAGACAAAAATATATATATAATGATATAGGCTTGGAGTGTCTCTTATGGGATGAAAAGAGTTGACAGTGGGAGCTCATGGGACTGCATGCCACCGTGGCTGTAGCCAAGGGGTCTGCCCTGTCCCGGTCGCCTCCCCTTGGCTGCTTCCCTCTTTTAATCTCTCTCTGGCCCCTGAAGTTTCTCTTTGACCCTTGTACCATCTGAGCTCGAAGACCTTTCCAGCTTGATGTTCGGTGGCCTTCAGATTCTGTGACCAGTGGTGACAGAGGGAGGAAAGGCTCAGCACTGTACTAAGATGGGAGTGAGACAGCAGGAGAGACTTTTTGGTGGACGCGCTTCAAATGACAGGAGGAATGGACTGAGCAGAGCTGGGGCATTGGCCTAGGACATTTGGAATGTCGCAGAAGGTAGAGCCGGAAGGGATGCTGGGGTCCACCCACCGGACCCTTTTGCAGGTGAGGAAACTGAGGAGTGGAGGGGGGAGAGCCAGGTTTTGTCTGCCAAAGCCATTAGCTCATTCCTGCGCCTGCTTCCCCTTCCTGGGGCCTCTGGCAGTCACCTCTGGCCCAGCGCCAGTGCCAGCACCAACTCCAGAACCCAGAGTCCTGCCTCTGTTTCTTCAGCTGGCTGCCGTGTAGGGGGCCGGGGGGAGGAGCTGGGGCAGTATCTGCATGCAGAGGGGAGGGCAGGAGTTAAATACATATCTGCTGCCGAACTGTCTCGGGGAGGGGATGGAGTGGCACTGTCTGGGGGAGGGGATGGAGTGGCACTGGGTGGTGGCTGTGTTCCGAGGCTTCTGGGGTTATGCCACAGAAAACCCAAGCAGCCCACCAGTGTGTACCTGAAGTCTGTGGTTTGTGGGTCCAGGCACAGGGTGGGACTCCCGAGATGAGCAAAACCTCTAGAGAGTCTGCAGCCTGCTAGAGCTCAGAGGCGAGGGGCTGGCAAGGGGAAGAGCTGGGCGCTGAAGATGAGTGAGCGTCGCCAGCATGGGCGAAGGCTTCTGGCAGGGCTGCCCATGGCTCCTTGGAGGGGACGGCAGGAAGGTTTGGGAGGAAAATAGTATATGTTAGCCATAGGAAAATATGTTAGGACTCATTGGTCGAATGGTTGATTCATTCATTCATTCTGCAGCCCCATCTGGTACCTGCTGAATACCAGGCTCAAGGGATGCAAAACACAGGACATGTCCTTGTCCAAGGAACTCTCCCATGGGTGTGGGTAGGAGTGAAGGAGGAATAAGGACTCTGGAACAGGGTCATTACATGCAGTTAGAGACACCTCTGGGAGTGGCCGCTGAGTTGAACATTCAATAGCGAGATGGTGATTAGGAAGCAAGAAGGACTTTCTTACAGGGCTTGGGAAAGAGCGAGAGGGGAATCAGAGGCAGATTTCCTCCAAGGAGAGCCCCCCGCGCCAGAGTTCTTGGCTTGTGTTTTTTAGTTCCTGTGGAGGGTTCAGGAGGGCAGCAGACCTGGGGGCTATAGGGCCCCTTCAGGGTGCGAGGGGGCTGGGATTTAGCTCAATTGGTAGAGCACTGCGCTGCAGTCTCTGAGGTTCCGAGTTCAATTCCCAGCACCACAAAAATGGGAGAAGGGCCTGGCAATCCACTCCCAAGGCAGTCCCGAAACAGTCAGCCATTGAAAACCCTATGAGGGTCGCTATGAGTCGGATACCGACTCGACAGCACCTAACAACAACAACAACAACAACAAGGGTTCAAGGGTGGCCAGATAGGCTGGTGTTGCTATAACTTGGTCTTCGGCTGGGTTTTCCAGCATTTCTGAGAAGCTTCCAAGCGATTTCTCAGAACTCCAGCCAGGTGCCCATCTTTGGTGACTGCAGTACCCAAGAGGCTGTGGGAGCAGGCAGAGGGGGCCTCCGGGGTATGGGCTGCCAGGGCTGAGCTGGCTGAGCACTTGACTTTGTCAAGGGGGCTGAAGGAGGCCAGTGGGGCTGGTGCCTCGGTGGGGCATGGGCTGTGGGACCTCAGAGGGCCCTGCTCTGTGCTCCGGCCAGCGGGGGGAGGGAAGGTTTCAGGGTATTTGTCTGTAGCACTCATGGTGGCCACAGGCCAGCTACATGTAGGAACACTGGTCCCTTTCAGAGTTGGCCGTCAGTTGAGCCCCAGTGGGTTAGGAGTGGGGAGCCTGGGGCAGAGGGTGCAGAGGGGCATGGAGATGATGACAGGGGTTACAGACTAGGGCCAGCACACTGCCCAGCCCCCCAGGTCAGCAGCATGGCTGAGAGAAGGATGCAGAGGGAACACAGGCTCTTCGCTCTCACGCCTTCATCACAGCACAGACTCTTCACTCAGGCACCCGCTCAGGAAGGAGCAGAGTTAGGCACTCGTTTCAGTGTCCTCCCCTGCCTCTTCAGAGTGGCCAACAATAATGGGTTCGTCCCTTGTGCAGTGCACAACCTGAGGTTCTGAATGGGGCAGCCATTTCTCAGATGAAGACTGTGTTTCCCTTTCACTTCTGGGTTTCGCAGGTGGGTGTCTTGGCTGGACCATGGGCAGGGAGCCTGCATGCCTGGCTGGGCAGGTCAGAGTAATGGGAGAGGTTGGCTGTAGACACCTGATCCTGGAGTTATACCGTATGTGGTCTAACAGACAGTGGCAAGGCATGGTTCTGGGTAGGTGGTGGGAGAGGCAGGGAACCTGGAAGCCCTTGTCTGTGGTGCCCAGGGGGTGTATAGCATACCCATGTGTGTGCATAGGAGCCCAGGCCAGAGGACTTTCTTCCAAAGTGACTCAATCCAGGGAAAATGGTCTCCAAGTGCCTACTCTGGGCGGGGCCAGTCCTCAGCACTGTGTGTTTATGTGTGCTGGACTGTGTGCGTGTGAGTGTCCACAGGAGAGAGTGGGGCTGCCCTCCTACCCCATGGCCCTCCCCTGGACAGCTCCAGAGGCGAGTGGTGATTCACAGCCCCCACCCACCCTCATTTGGTCCAGCGGTGGCCAGAGCCCAGGGAGGAAAATGTTTTATTATTATTGCTTTTTGTTTGAGGGGGTGTGGATCCAAACAGTGGGGGCCTGGGGCCGATTCAGCTGGAGTCCCTTGCCTAGCTCCTGGGAATACATTTGGGTTCTGTCCCTCATCTCTTTCCCACCCTCTAGATCCTGAACTATTGCCCCTGGGCAAAGGTCTGTAAGGTGGGAGATGGGGTGGGGGACTGGGGGGTATGGGGGAGAAGGCAGCGTGGGGAATGATGGGAGGCAAGAACTGGGCCCTGGAGGGGCGGGGGAGGAGGAGAAGGAAGTGGGAAAATGCAAACCAAATGTTGGCCCAGGGTACAGTCAAGAAAAACAGACTCTCGCGGGAGCCTAGAGCGGGGCTCCCTTTCAGAAGGGCAGGAAGGGCTGGGACAGATGTTTGGAGGAAAGAAAGAAAGGGGAGAAGAAAGAAAGAGGAAAAAAACTGGGACGAACTCCACGGCCTGGGGGCAGGGCCATGCCTCCGCATCTCTCGGCAAGGCTGGCTTGCCCTGTGCCGAGGCCTGTCCTGTCCTGGGCCCGGAGCCGGCCTGTGGGCACCAGGGTCTGTCCTCGCTGCGTGTATGCAGATGAGTGTGTGTTCTGAGGCCAGGGAAGCAGGGAGGGGCCCCAGAGCCCCAGAGCCCTGGCATGTGCAGACTGTGTTGTCTTGGTCTGTCTGTCTATCCGTGGGCTGGAATGACCTGGAGTGGGGGACCTGCGAGTGTGGAGCAGACCCCAGCCTGCTGGCCCCAGATTAGGAGGGGCACGAGGAGCCTTGGTGGCTCTTGGGCTGTCTATGGGTGGGGTGGGGTGTGTGGCTTTGGAGCGCCCTGCCTGGGTCTCTGTCCTCTTCACACCCCCTGCCAAGAGGAGCTTCTGACCCCCAAGCCACCAGTGGAGCCTGGGAGGAGGGAGGAGAGGAGGCTGGGACAGGGGGTGGAGTGGGGGGAGGAGGAAGGAGGGGCACGGAGGCCCAGATGCGGGCGAGCCAGCCGCGGAGGACTCCCGGACTCTGCGCTGCCTTCTGCCTGCTCTGGGGGTGCTGCGTGCTCAGGGGTGCCCTTTGCAGGCCCCCTCGCGTGGCTCGAGGGACGGGACCCACCCAAGATGACGTGGATCTGTCTGTCCTGCATGCTCTGGGTAGGTCTGGCGGCTTTAGCGCTGAGGTTGCACCCCCTCTCCCCGCGCCCAGCCTTCAGCTGAGAGCCTGGTAGGGGTGTTGAGGTGAAGTGGGTCTCATACAGAAGGACAGACTGACTGGAGCCGCCCTCAGCCTGAGGATCTGCCCTCCACAGGGCCCAGGCTCCGTTCTGTGGTTCTGTGGGTCGGTACCTCCTCCTCCTACCCCCAGTCGTTCCAGCTGAGTGCAGGCGCTGCGGAAAGGAAGCCATGGAGGAGTTTGTTTCTTTTTCAAACTTTTCCTGCCCCCTGCCCTCGCACTGCGAGGAGAATCTTCACTCTCCTCAGTGGCTCAGTGCAAGAGTCTGCGGAGGGCTCCGTGGCAGGGGTCTGGAGGACAGGAAATGGTCACCTAGGACATTAAATCTGGAAACTCCTGCTTGGGGAAAATTCTTAGATTCCACCACTTTTATCCCTTCTAGACCCAGCTTCAGCTCCTGCCCCCTCCCTCCCTTCCTCTCCATCCCCCATCCTTACCCAGACCTCTCTGCCCTGGAGGAGGGGGAGGGGCGGCTTCTGCTCTTGCCCTAGTCTATCTGCCCAGATCCAGGCAGGAGTGTGGGGAGCAAGGATGCCCAATGGGGGTGGGCGCACAGGTCTGGGCCCCCGTGGGGAGGTTAAACCTCGAGACCAGCCACAGTGGAGGCTTCCGGGGAGGGCGAGTGGGAGAGGGCTAAGTGCTGCAGAAGGGGAGGCTGGGGGGACTCCTTGCTTAGAGGGACTGTCTATGCTGCGTGAAGGCATGCACAGGGGTCAGGAGGGCGAGGAAGTCATCCCTGGCTGAGGTTAATGTTGGCCTTAGAGAGCCATGGCCGGTTTGGGGGAGGGGGCTTCAGGCCCGGCATCCAGATGTGGCCTTTCCTGCCCCTTTCCCTGATCTGGCCAGTGAGCCCTTGGGAGGGCCCAGGCAAGCCTAGGCTGAGCAGTATTGTGGGAAGGCAGAGTTGGCAGCCAGGGGTACTTTGGGCAGAGAAAGGAAAGGTGGAGAAGAGGGCTGGGGTGGGGGGGTTGGGGTGCTGTATCAGTGAGTGTGAGGATGGTCTGAGGAGTAGACTGAAGGGACCAGGAGCATCCTATCCAGAGGACACACCAGTGGCTGGCTGAGCTGTGGCTGACGTCTGTGAAATGGGAGTCTTGGCCAAGTTCATGTCTGTGCTGAGGATGCAGGTGGGTTGTGGGGGAGCCCTGCAGCAGGAAGGATATGGTTAGACTCCTAGGGGTGATGGGGTGCCATGGATGAAGACCGGGCTCTATAGGCTGCTTCTGCTGAGAGCTTTGGGGAAGTACCTCACTCCAGTGAGCCTTAGTTTCCCTGTGAGTGAACTGAAGATGGCAGAGAAAGGACCTTGCGGAGAGGTCAGCAGAAGAGGGTGCTCCAGTGGCTGGGGCTGTACCTGGTGCGTAGAGAGGCCCTGGGGGTGTCAGTGGTCTTCCTGCGGGTGAGGGAGGGGGCTGGTGACCAGAGTGCACCTCTCTGAGTTTCATTAAGACCAGGAGAGACTGCGTCTTCCTCTTGATGCTTTTGCTTCCCCCCTCTCTCCCAGCGCCCCAGCCCCTGACTCTGCTCCTGGCCTGCAAACTCTAAACCAGGGGAGAGTGCCCTGGACTAAGAAAGCAGCCCTAGGGTGTCAGCGTTCTCTCGCCCAGATCCAGTTGCCCGAGGCAGCCACACCAGCTCTCTTCCTCCCACTGGGTGGACCTCAGCAGACCTGGGGTGTGTTTGAGTCAGAGGGTGGAGGGGTCCGTGGCATCAACCGTGGAAGGAGCCCTGAGGGCCTGGAGACCTCGCTAGGGAGGCAGCTTGTGCTTTGAGAGGTGCCTGGTGCTGGGAAGTACACCAGGCAAGGTTGGGCTCTAATCCTAATCCCACCATTTCCTGGAGGGGCAGTGTAAGACAGTTCCCATCCTGAGCCTCAGTTTCCCAACCTAGTGCTGAGAGAGTAACACACACCTTCAATGGCTGGCATGAGGCAGAGGTAATGCAATCGAAGGATGGAGTACCCAAGCACGGAAAAGTGGAGGCACAGTGGAGCTGGGTGCAGTGGCACATGCCTATAATCCCAGTGGCTCGGGAGGTGGAGGCAGGAGGATCGCAAGTTCGAGACCAGAGGCAGTCTGTGTAATTTAGCGAGACCCTGTCTCAAAAAGTAAAAAGAAAAATGGGCTGGGGGTGCAGCTCAGTGGTCCAGCACTTGCAAAACATGCAAGTGCGAGGCCTTGGGTTCAACCCCCAGTACCAAAAAACAAACAAACAAACAAACAAAAACCCTCAGTGGACAGATACTTGGTACACATTGGTCCCTCCCCCAGTCCATAACCCAGACGTGATGGTGGAAGATTTCCCAGGGAAGGGTGTGGTGGGCAGGGCCCCACTTGGGCTGAGTCTCTTCTGACCATGCAGGGACTCTGCCCAAAAATTCTGGGGCCAAGAGCTGGCTGGATCTGCAGCCTCAGGGAAATGAATTGGAGGCGCTGTCTAGAGGAGATGGGTCTCGTGTCCCAGGGTGAACACACACACATGCGTGTTCACAGGTTCCTGTGGGGAGAGAGCAGCAGATGTTCTGTCCAGGGAGTAGCACGTCTGTAGCGCAGAGTTCTAACAAGCTCTAGGATTAAAAATCGCTTTAGTAGCTGAAGAGCATAGCTCTATATTATGCGTAACTTGATTTTCTCATCAAATTCTTCCATTTGCTTTTACCCAGTCAAGTAGGGTTTATTTAGAAAATAATTACACGCCTATTAATTGAATGTGTTGGTGCTGTCCGGGTGGAGCCAAATTGGTAGCCCTTCCTTCCAGAGAGGCCGCTCTGCTCTCAGAATGAGGCAGGTCTTGGTAGAGTGAGGCTGAATGAATCCCAAAGCAGGGGTTGGGGGCCAAGTGCAGCCCTGGTCCTGTGGCCAAGGGCTGGTCATTCGACTTCTCTGGACCTCACAGAAACTTGGACAGTATTCTCTAAGGCCACCTCCAGCTGCGGACAATGATGTGTTCTGTTTTCTGGAGCTGGTGTCTTGCCGAGTGCTGAGTGCACATTTTTGTCAGCAGGGTCCCGTGAGCCCCTGCGTTCCTTGTGTGCAGTCGCCACCATGCAGATCCTAAGCTGAACTTCTGCTCTGAACCGGCTGTCTTTACTTTCCTTCTCCTGACCATGGCAGTGGGAACCAGGATGCACAAACCTAGCTAGCATCACAAATAAAACTCTCCCCTTGCAGAAGTTTTCAAAAGTGACATGCGAGGTGCCCAGCTGGGAGGGCTAGCACGCCATCTTTCTGCAGTGTCCAGAGGACGTGTAGTGTGCTGGCTGAGAGTTCAGTGCCTGGGTTTGATCCTGGCCCATTTCTTGGTAACTGTGTGAACGGCTTCACATTTCTGTGCCGTGGGTTTTCTACTCGCCTATAGGATTGTGAGGTTTTTTGTTTTGTCTTGTTTTTTAATGCTGGGGATAGAATCAGGGCCTCACACATGGTAGGCAAACCCTCTACCACCCAGACACAACTCCTGGCCCAGAATGGGTTGTTAGGTTTTAAACGGGTGAATCCACATGCATTTAGGAAAGTGTCCCTTGCACACTAAGAGCTCAGTAAATGTTAGCTCTTCTTATAGGATGGCACACTTTTTTTTTTTTTTTTTTCAGTACTGGGGGTTGAACCCAGGGCCTCGCGCCTGCGTGCTCTGCAAGTGATGGACCACTGAGCTGCACTCGCAGCCCATTTTTTTACTTTTTGAGACAGTGTCTCACTAAGTTGTGCAGACTGCCTCTGGTCTGGGAACTTGCGATCCTCCTGCCTCCGCCTCCTGAGCTGCTGGGATTACAGGCATGCACCACCATGCCCGGCTTAGGATGGCACACTTTCAAGGCCCCCCGACACGCCAGAGTCAGGACAGAACCTGACTTGCTGCCTCCCCAGCCAGGGCTTTCCATTCGGGGAACACTTTTGGGCATGGCATTCAGGGTCAATGTGAATGGGGTCATAGGAATGATGCAAAGGCCCCCAAACATGTAGGTCTTTTCCCACAGTGGCCAGAGCGTGGACTTGGATGCCAGCCCACCTGGGTGCCAATGCTGGCTTTGCCACTGACTAGCTATGTGGTCCCAGCAAGCTCCTTGACCTCTCTGTGCCTTGCCTGTGTACATTTCTTGGATTTGTACAATTGCATTTGAGCCTCACTGTGATTCTGTGAGGTCGGAAGGGATGGCTACTCCCAGGCCCCAGTCAAAGAGAAGGTGATCCATGGAGAAGATGTGGCTTGGTCAAGGGCTCAATGTTCCTGAGAGGTGGAAGAATACGGGAGGAGGACATTGCAGCTTTGGGTTGCAGAGGCTCATGGGAAGTCCAGGGCCAGGGTCTTGTGTGGGGAAGTACTATAATGAAGAAACTGGCTAGTCGTTTGGTCATTTAAGTGCCCCCACCCACTCATGTGCCTGTAGCCGTAGCACTGTGGCATCCGATCCCATCAGATATTGGAAGCTAAGCAGGGTCAGGCCTGGTTAGTACTTGGATGAGAGACCGCCTAGGAAGGTCAGATACTGTAGGCTTGGGAGAAGGACCTGGCAACCCACTCCCAAAAATCAATCCGCCATTGGAAACCCTGTGAACAGCAGAGACGCACTAACAATAGTGTTTTGCCTGTTGTACATAGGGTCGTTATGAGTCAGACACCAAATTGATGGCACCTAACGACAATACAACAACCCATTTATACAACTGTTCATCCATTGCTCGATGTTTATGAGGTGCCTACTTTCTTCAACCAGCCTGCAGATATCGGCCAAATGATCACAAGGATGATGAGTGTTACCAGGAGGGAGCCTGTGGGGGCCGAGAGGGGTGCTAAGCTGCATTAGGGGGAGGAGAGGTATCAGGAAAACCTCTCAGGAGATTTGTTGTTGTTGTTATTGTTTAGACAAAGTCTCACTGTTTAGTCCCAGCTGGTCTCACACTTGGGATTTTCCTGCCTCAGCCTCCTGAGTGCTAGGATTACAGACGTGTGCCACCTTTCCTGGCTCAGGAGGTGGAATTTGAAACTAGATTCAAAGATGAGATGAGATGTTAGCAACCCATGTGCAGGAGGTAAGAATAGGGTGAAGGGTGAGTTGCCCAGTAGGTGGCTCTGGAGCCAGAGCTGCCAGCTGTGACTGTGGGCTAGCAGGGGTCCCTGGGATGGCCACTACAGGCTGCTGTGGACACCTCCGGCAGAAACTGGGCTTACTGCAACAATGGGGACTTGGGACCCTGCCCCAGGCAGATCTAGATTCTAGTCTTTGTTGCATCTTGCCCCACCTGCATGGCCCAGAGCCAGTTCCTTGGCATCGTTGCAAGACATCACTGTGAGGATTAAAGGAAGGATTCCATGGCTGTCCCTCGCCATGCACCTGGCTCCATTTGTGGGCCTCAGACTTTCTGCATCTGTGTCCTCCTGCTCTAGCAGCCGATATCACTCAGGGTAGCAAAGGAGCTTGATGCTCAGACCTGTCAGGGAGCCCATTATGATAGAGCTGGTGGGGGGGTGGAGGGAGAGGCTGCTGGAGAGAAATCGCCCAGCTCAGGAACCTGAGTCACCCAGGGCTGAGCACCACCAGGTTGAATCTTGGGCTCTTGGAGCCTCATCTTGCTCCTCTGTGACATGGGAGGCCTCCAGACATGTTGCTCCCTGCCAACCTCCCTTTGGGGGAGGTCCAGAGCTACTAGGGGTCAACCTCAGCTGGGTGATACAAGAGCCTGCTGTTTGTGCCGGTGCAGAAGGTGAGCTGTGTTTTGTCTCTGCAAGGCCAGGATGGTGGGAATGAGATCAAACTATACTTGACGGAAACTGCAGACGTGTTTGAGGCTCCTGCTGTGCTGGGACCCAGGGACATGGAGCATGGGCCATATGGGCCCATGCTGCTCGGTGGGCTAATCCAGTGCAAATGCAAAGAAGGACCCCAGGAATCACAGCTCACTTTTGCTGAGCGCTTGCTAGGTGCCTGGCGCAGCTCCCACTGCTTTGCAGACATTGTTACATTTTGTTCTTACAACTTCCTGTGGGCAGTTACTATTATTCGCTCATTTAACAGATTAGTGAAGCAAGGCAGAGAGGTCCTAACTTGCCTAGAAGCCCCCAACTAATAGATGGAGGAGCAGTTAGATTGCACCAAGAATTACTATGAGAGGTTTTGGTTTAGGGTTTTCATTGCAGAGAGTACCTCTCAAGGATTAGGGAAGACACAAGATGGAGACGGAGATATCATTACTTACAGGTCCTGGAGGATAGGCTGTATGCCCGGAGGCCCCACCCCCAGAGGTCAGGGAGTGCAGGCATGGAGACAGAGAGGACCCCAGGGCCAGGCCTTTATTGTGGTCCAGGGCACCGTTCAACCAGATTTCCCATAAGGAGTTCTAGTCGGTGAGTTTAAAGCCAGCAGGCGTGAGTTCCAGGACGTCACCCTGTGACTGAGAGGTGGTTACCGGACATCTGTATCTTCATGGTGCGCATGAGGTGTGGGGCTCAGTGGGGCCAGTCAGGTCAGCTGTATGTAACTGCCCTGCAGGGAGGTGGTCACCAGGAGGAAGCTATATAGGGCAGTGATCTGGATGGCCCACATGGAGGAACTGGGAGGGGAGGGAAGGTGGGAGGTTGTACAGGAATCTGGATCCAGGGTGACTGCGCCCTACTCCGGTATGGGAAAGCTAAACTTGTGTTTAAGGTAGATGCAGGGCCCCATAAAATGGTAAGTCCCTACAAAGGCACAAAGAAAGAGCAACTGAGGCAGTGTTCCTCCCCAAGACAGGAACCTCGGTGAATGAGGAGGAAACCAACAAATCCCGATTGAGGGACGTTCCGCAACATACCCACCCTGGAATCTTTCAGATCTTCCATGTTGTAGGAGACAGACCAAAGCTGGCATGGTGCTGCACGCCTGTCATTCCAGCATGTGAGAGGGAGAGGCAGGAGGAGGGTGAGTTCGAGGCCAGCCTGGGCTAGGTAGTGAGACCCTGTCTCAAAACAAACACATCCCAGAAAGGCAAATGAAAAGGTGGACAATGTGTCGAGGTTCAAGGGTGAGGGGGACCCGGCCACTTTACATAATGCGTGATCTTGATTGGATCCTGAATCCCAAATCAACACAAATACACAGACCCGGCTGAAACTGACCTTAGCAGGCACTAGGGAGATTAGAGTGAGACAATTAGATTGTATTGATGTTGACCTTGTCAAGTGTGATCAGTGTACTGTGGTTGTGTGGAGGGGATGGAGGCAGGAAAAGACAGGGGGAGGGGAGAGAGGAGAAAAGGGGGGCAAAAGTGGCATTATGTGGATAGACCAGTGGAACATCCAGGAGACAGACGTCATGTTTGCCCAAGCTTTTAAACTTTTTTTTTTTTTTTTTTTTTACGGTACTGGAGGTTGAACCCGGGGCCTTACGCTTGCATGCTTTGTAAGTGCTGGACCACTGAGCTGCACCCCCAGCCCGTTTTTTACTTTTTGAGACAGGGTCTCGCTAAGTGATGCATACTGCCTCTGGTCTGGAACGTGTGATTCTCCTGCATCCGCCTCCTGAGCCACTGGGATTACAGGCGTGCGCCACCATACCTGCCTCAAACTTTTCAAAGAAAAGAAGAGAGCGGGAGATCGAGTCTGACAGTGGTCACGCAGAGAAGTGAAAAAGGGCCTTCTGGGAGGAGGGAACAGGCTGGGCAGAGGCTTGGAGGTGTAGCTGGAGGGCTGTGGCTTGGGGTGGCAGTCTGCATGGAGGCAGGGCAGGGAGTCAGGGAATGGGTAGTGGGCATTGAGACCAGCAGGTGGGCTGGGTACCAACCAAGGCTGCTTCTGCCAGCTCCAGGGGGTGTGGGATTTACCCTGGACACCTGGGAAGTCAAGGGAAGCCTGTTGAGGTGAGCGAGGTGTCATGAACCCCACAGAGCTACAGCTATGCTGTCAGTCTGAGGGGGGGGGCTTGGTGTTGGGGGCCGAAGAGGGTATTGCAACAGCCATAGGCAGAAGTGACAAGGCCCCAAAGGGACAGAGGCAGTGGCTTCTAAAGCAGAGGAGAGACAATTCATGGGGAGAATTAGGAGGCAAAACTCACAGGATTTGGCAACTGGCTCCTGGGAGGGCAGTGGAGGGCAGGGAGGAGTTCAGTGTGACTCAGAGTTTTCCACTCGGGGTGACCACGACCATGGGCAGGCCATGAGCTGGCTGTGGACCCAGGGAGGGAGGGAACTCTTTGTGTATGCGAAGGTGAGATGGGGCGGGGGGAGCTTGAACCTCCGGCGCCCTGGGAATGCCCTGCTAGCCTAAGGGAGGGAACACTGAGGAGTAGGGGACAGGACCCAGGGAGAGGGTGGAGCTGACTTTTCAGGCCTGTCCTGGTCTCCTCCGCTTTCCATCCGCTGGAGCTGCTTGGCCACAGGGAGCCTTGTGGGAGGTAAAGCTGAAGAATTTTCTTGGGGGAGAGCTCACCAGAGCGCCCCAAACCTTGGGGCTATCATCCCCTCTTCACACACTGCCCCCTGCTGCTCTGCCCCATGGGTCAGGGAGGAACCAGCAAGCTGATTTTCCACCCAGAACCAAAGAGTGGAGTCTACACCCCTCTGGCGGGGCTGCTCCGGCCTACAGGCTGGCTGGAGGGAGGGAGGGAAGGAAGGGCCAGGATACTCCAGGGCCAGCAAGGCCTGTGGCTGCAGGGTGTGTTTGCAGCAGGGCGGGGAAGCATGGCTTCTGGCCCTTTCCCTTCTCTGGGCTTTGGCTCTTGAGGGAGGTGGGGATTGGAGCCACCAGGCGCCCCCTGCTGGCAGAAGGGGCTGGGCCTCCTTCTGCCTCTGAGTTTTGCCAGCTAATGCAGCAAGGGAAGGGCTGCGCTGGGCTTCATGAGGCTGTCTGCTGCCCATCAGGAAAATGATGAGCACTGTCATAACAAGCCATTGCCCTCGGACGGCACTTTGTACTTTATGGGCTCGTTTACTTTATGGGGTTCACTTCCATCCTCTGCCTGGGCGTGCAGAGCAGCCCCTGGGCATGGGGGAGCGTACCCGGCACGGGTTCTTTCTCTTGGCCCAGACTCTCGCTTTGGCGAGAAGTTCGCAGCCCTCACAGGGAGGTCTGCTCTTGGCCTCTTGACCTGCGATGCCTCACAGATCGTGTCTGGTCCCTTCTCCAGGGACAGCTCCTTCGGGTATTTGAGACAGGAGGCTAACCCACACTGGACTTTTCTCCTCTGCCACCCCGGGAGATATTGGAACCCCTGGATTTTTCTGCATGATGACCAGACACCCCACTTCATAGCAAGGGAAGGAAGGGCCCGCAGAGCCGGGGATACTTGCCCAGGGAGAGGTGGGGGGGTGACAGAGCTGTTCTTCTCCTTCCCACCAGGGTTTCACAGCCTCTCCTCCAAGACCCTCTGCTCTCTGCAGCCATTAGCACATCCCACTCCATCACCCTCAGTCCCTCCGTCCTGAAGGGACTTTTGCATTGTTCCCCCCAATCTCTCTAACTCAGATGGGCTGGTCTAAGCCTCTCACTGCATTTGGGGATTTTGAGGCCTGGAGAAGGCTGCTGATGCTATCAAGGCCACACTGCTTGGGAAACGGGGCTCCAGACTCTCATCCAGTGCTCTCTTTGACAGAGTTGGGACCAGGTGGGATAAGGGGCAGGAGTGTGTGTGGGCCCTGCTCAGGGGCTGCTTAGAGGCCATGATGGAGGTCAGAGAGTAACTGAGACCATCCCTGCCCGCTAGGCCCATGTTGGGAGGGATTTTTTCTTGGGGGGGTACTGGGGGTTGAACCCAGGGTCTTGCGCTTGCATGCTCTGCAAGTGCTGGACCACTGAGCTGCACCCTCAGCCCATTTTTTTTTTTTTTTTAAACTTTTTGAGACAGGGTCTCGCTAAGTTACACAGACTGCCTCTGGTCTCAAACTTGCGATCCTCCTGCCTCCGCCTCCTGAGCCGCTGGGATTACAGGCATGAGCCACCGCGCCTGGCTTGGAAGAGAGATTTTGTAACCTGACTTTACAGGGCTGAGCAGGCAGGAGGGCAAACCTGTGCCCATGGGGAGGAGGCTGGACCCTTGCGGAACAATCTAGAAGGCTACCTTTGCTGCTTACCTGCTTATTGGACAACAAGGATTCTCTTTTCGCAGACTCCACTGCCCCTACTGGGTTTTGGGAAGAAGGCCTCTTCCCCTGGGCTTTGGGGGAAAGGCTGGATTTAGGGTGTGGGGAAGGGAGTTTGGGGGAGGGGAAGCTCTGCCTCACAGGGTGGGAGAGGCTAGCTTGAGAGTGTTTTGGGGTTTCCTGCCTGCCTCCTCAGATAGCCCTGCAACCAAACCCCAAGTCCCATCTCCACCCCTCCTCCCCTGCCCCAGGCCTGGGATGTTGCCGTTGACATTGGGCTGGGGCCCCTCCCTGGAATGTCTGTGGCAGAAATTGCCTGGGAAGGCTGCCAGCCGGAATTTGAGATGGGAGCATAGGGGAGGTGGGGGAGCAGCATGGAGAGGACCTCTCTGCCCCTCCTTGTGGGGTGGAGGGCACTGAGGGAGGCCCCTGCTGGGCAGCTCCTAGGAACCTAGCACCCTGGGATATCAGACCCTCGGGGTGGCTGTGGATTGGCCTGGTGAGCGCTGCCATGCACCCCCGCCACCAGGGAGCCCTCCTGGGCTCTGGTCCTATGCCTGGCTCCTTTACCCTCTGCTCACTGCTTTTGTGTCCTGGTCTTCTGGCTCTGCTTCCAGCCTTCTCTGTCCGTCTGCCTCTGAATTTCAGAACAATCTCCAACTCCAGAAAGGTTGAAAATACAATGCCAAGACCTTTCTGTCCTGAACTTCTTGAGAAAAAGTTGCGAACCCCAGCTCCCCCACCCCTCCCTACTTTCCTGGTGTTTGCACAAGGACCTCTACCTGATCGAGCACAGGAAGCTGGCATTGATACATGACTGCCACCTAGTCCTCAGGCTCCCTGGAGTTTTGCCAGTCGTCCTCATGGGTAGCAAAAGAACCCAGTTCAGAATCCGCCACTGCCCTTGGTTAGTGTGTCTTTTAGTCTCCTTCGGTCTTTACGGCTTCTCCGGCTCCTCTGTCTTCCCTTGATTTTCAGACCTCATCGCTTTTGAAGATTCTAGGCCATTTAATTTGTCCACTGTGCCTCCATTTGGGTTGACCTGATGTTTCCTCTCGATTAGATTCAGGTTGTGGCTTTTTTGGCAGGAATACCACTGCGAGACACTCTGTTCTCAGTCACCCCTTCTGAGGCAGACGACTTCTATTCAGCCCATTATGGGTGATGGTGACTTTGATCACTTGATTGAAGTGGAGTCTGCCAGGAGAAGTTCCTCCCTGACTTAGGGAAAGGATGACAGGGGGAGGGGCCGTGAGACTATGTAAACATTCCATTTTCATCAAACTTTTGATTTATCCATTTCTTTATGCCACAATGGACTCATTCAAGCCATTGCTGCTATTATGTGTTTTGATGCTTAGATCTTCCCCCATGTGGCCTCTGGGAGCGCCTCTGTCCTTTTGTCTGTCCCTCTTTGATCCTCTGTCCCCTCTTGGTTCCTACACGTCTCTATCTAATCTCGTTCATTCTCTCTGTGTACTTGTTGGTCTGTCTTTCTTTGTTTCTGTCTTTATCTGGTCTTTTCCGCTCTCTGTCTGTGGCTTTTCTCTTTCTCTGTCTGCTTCTGCTTCCTCCCCACCCCTCTGTCTCCCTGTGTCCCTCCCTCTCTGCCTCTTTGCCTCCCTGGCTTTCTGTATCTGACTCTTTCTCATTGGGTCTGTTTTTCTGTCTGTGTTTCAGTGGCTCAGTCTCTTTCCCCAGGACACCACTCTGCAGTGTCTTCAGATCGGAGTCCTGGACATGCTAAGTTTGTGGGTCATCCTTCCTCTTTCTTCCTTTCTTTCTTTTTTGCGGGACTCGGGGTTGAACCCAGGGCCTCATGCCTGCATGCTTTGCAAGTGCTGGACAACTGAGCTGCGCCCCTAGCCCTTTTTTTTTTTTTAACTTTTTGAGACAGGGTCTTGCTAAGTTCCGCAGACTGCCTCTGGTCTCAAACTTGCGATCCTCCTGCCTCTGCCTCCCGAACCGCTGGGATTACAGGCGTGCGCCACTGCACCTGGTTCCTTCCTCTTTTTAACACGCATACAGTCATCCTTTCTGGCCCCCGTCTCAGAGCTGGGAGGGGGCCATGGAAGGACCTCCCCCAATACACAGTGGGATCTGTGATCCCCTGTGTACTCATGTGTGTGCAGAGGGACATCAGGGCCCTGAGAGGGAAAAGGGAGCCGTCGGCTCTGCGTCCCATGGCCCTGCGTCCCATGGCCCTGCAGGGGAAGGAGCCAGGGGAAACAGCAGCTGATGCCTGGGGCAGTGATGCCTTTCCTGGGGACTTCTCTGCCAGCCTCTGCCAACCTGGGCCTGCACTGGGCCACAGGGTGGGCAGTATCTGTGCAGACCTGTGTGGCTTAGAGAGTGTTCCCGCATGAGGTTGCAAAGGACATGTCATGGGGGAGACATAGGCAGTGTGGGTAGGTGGGTCTGGAGCACAGGTATGGGAATCTGGCAGCAAAACCTCGGTCCTTGTATTTGGACCTTGTATTGTATAAAACGGGAGAAGGATGTGGCAATCCATTCCCAGGCAATCCCAAAACAACCAGCCATTGAAAACCCTATGAAGGTCACTATGTGTCGGACACGACTTGATAGCACGTAACAACAACTATATAAAATAACTCATATCCAACACAGAAGTTATAGTACAATGTATTGGCAAGGTTTATTAAAAGATAATACCCCTTTAAGGAATAATTATAGGGAAAACTGAAGCACTTGGAGAAGCTTAGGTAAAGCTGGAAAGGAACTCGGAATAACCTGGGTTCTCTGGGTGAACTGGCATAAGGATGTTTCCATTCCCCAAGGGAAGGTAGAGCCAGACACAACAGGAGGATTAAGCAGGCTTTTAGAAGGGAAATTGCCTGGGATAGACAGAGAAGATGGTGGGCCCGAGAGAAGATTGCTGGAGAGAGAAGAGTGGAAGAGCGGAGAGAAAGGAAGACAGGAAGAAGAGAGAGTGAGCGGAAGAAGATAGAGAAGGCTCCTGTTCCCTCCAGTTTTATTCAAAGTAGGGCATGCCCAATGTGATGTCAGCTCTGGGCACCCAGCTCTGGGCACCTAGTATGATGAGTGCCTAAGGTCTTTGTTTTGTAAATAGATCAATGGTTTGGATTAGAGTGTGGGACTCATGTATAAATCTAATGTTCTTAAGAGATTTGTCTGCAAGCTGGGCATGGTGGCACATGCCTGTAATCTGGCTCGGGAGCCAGAGGCAGGAGGATCCCAAGTTCGAGACCAGAGGCAGTCTGCATAATTTAGCAACACCCTGTCTCAAAAAGTAAAAAAATGGGCTGAGGTTCAACCCCTAGTACTGCCAAAAAAAAAAAAAAAAAAAAAAAAAAAAAAAAAAAAAAAAAAAAAAAGAAAAAGAAAAAGAAAAAGAAAAAAGAAATTTGTCTCCCATGTGGCTTCATCCATCATGGCCAAATGGCAGGAGCCATTTCTGCCATATTGCCTGCTAATGGCTAAGCTATCTATCTAATAGACAGACTGTCAGAACTTGAGAGACAGGGTGGATCCTGGAGGGGAAACTGAGGCCTGTGATAAGGATAGGGTGGTAACTGGCACAGAGGATCCTGGCACGTCAAACAGAGGAACACTTGGACCGCCAGCCTGACTCTTCTCATGTGAGATGTGGTGCAGTCTAGAATGGGAAATTTCCCTCCAGGCATGGTGACGTGTGCCTGTGATCCCAGCATTTGGGAGGTTGAGGCCGGAGAATCCCAAGTTTGAGGCCAGCCTAGGTGACATAATGAAAACTTGTCTAAATAAAATAAAATAAAATAAAATTCTTAACATACCATATTTTCATAGGGATGAGGGTGTAGCTCAGTGGCAGAATGCCCACTTTGCATGCTTTGCAAGACTCTAGGCTCATAAAATCCCCCAGCACTGTAAAAAAGTTGTGCTTGCATATTTGCATAATTCAAAGAATAGAAAGTAAAATAGAGATGGAAGAGGTCTGCTAGGCTGGGGTGGGGGTGAGGGTGAGAGAGAAGAGAGGGAAATGGCATACTGGGGACATGGGTAGAAAAGTTAAAGACCATCAACAGCGGAATGGATAAATACGTGTGCTGCATGCATACAATGGAATACTACACAGCAACGAAACAGAAGGAGTGACTACTTCATGAAACAGTGTGGATGTATTTCGCAGATTAATGCTGCGTGAATGAAATTGAACACAAGAGCACACACTATACGATTCCATTTCTGTGAAGTTTAAAAACCTGGCAAAATGATCCCTTGGTGAGAGGTCTCTCCATAGTACTAATGTTGGGGGAGGCACTGACTGAAAGGGGCATGAGGGAGCCTTCTGGGGCATGGTTGTACAGGGCGTACGTGTATACATTTATTAGGAAATAACTTTTTGTTGTTTCTGTGGTGCTGGGGATGGAACCCAAGGCCTTGCAAGTGCTATACTCCCAGCCCAATTAATCAATGCATTTAAACTTCGTGAGCTTAATGTGTATAAGTCATATCTTGATAATGAAGTAATAAAGAGAAGAATGATGAATGGAAACCGTGGAGAGATCTGTGGTCCCTGAGTGTTGGGGTCTCCAGTTGCTGTCTGGACCCTGTCCACTGACCCTGTGCTAGTCTGGGGACCTGGGATGTGCACCTGGTCACCCCCACACCATTCTGTCCCTGGGCACCTCTTCTCTCCTTTGGCCCATAAAGGGGGTTTCATCTCTCCTCCTCCCCCATCCAGAGCCCCCAACTCCTTCCCAAGTTCCCCATTGACCTGGGTCTGACCCTTTTGCCTTTCCTCCCACAGCCCGAGGACCTGGAGGCTCCCAAGACCCACCAGTTCAAGGTGAAGACCTTCAAGAAGGTGAAGCCTTGTGGCATCTGCCGACAGGCCATCACGCGGGAGGGCTGTGTCTGCAAAGGTGAGCGAGTGGCCAGCCAGGGCATGGGACACCCATCCTGGGGGAGGGAACTGGCCAGGACTTGGACTGGCTGGAGCACCACTGGGGACATGGCCTTAGTATCCCCAACCTAGTACCTGGTTGTCATCTGTTGGAGGGTGCTGAGCTCCTTGAATGGCAAGTGTGTGATGGCACATGGCAGGTGGTAGAGGGTGTGGAGATGGCAGAGACTGTGCAAGGGTGACAGGTGTGGCGTGTATGGATGGCACACAGGTAGCGTGCAGCTGGCATGAGGAAGGTGTATGGGTAGGGTGTGGGGCGTGTGGATGGCATGTGGTTTGGGGGTAGAAGCCGTGTGAGGGTTTGTGGAAGGAGTGTGGAGGCCACGTGGATGACGTGGAAGTCGGGTGGCTGAGGTGCGTGAGTGGGTTATGGAGGAAGGGGTGGGCGTGGCACGTACCTGGCACTGGGAGCACCGCACAGAAGCCAAGTCACACTTGGAGCAGTTTGGGGTGACTCTAAGAGGCCCCAGGTCAGAGACAATGGAGGACCTGTAGCCTGTGAAGCTTTCTCAGTGACTATTCTCGAGCTCCTGGAAGAAGGGGGGCGTGGCCCTCACTGCCACAGAGAAGTCCGTGTCTTGTCGCAGGAAGTCAGCAGGAGGCCCTGCGCCCACCCTGTGACTGGGCCCCACTCACCCAGTTGCCTTGCCAGATACCTCCCTCTTCTCCACCCCACATCCCATCACTCGCCGGGGCCTCCCAATGCAGCTGGAGTCACTGAGCTTCTCGGCTTCATTCCTACTCGTCAGCCACCTCCATCCCTCGCCCTGGTGGGTGGCTGGCTGCAGTCCCTGGGGACCCTTTCTCTTTCGTGACCATCTCTCCAGTCTACCCTCTACACTGGCTTCAAAGCCCAAACCTAGTGATGTCACTTCCTGGGTAAAGCCGCTACCCTTACGACACCGTGCTGCCTGCCTGTGAGGCAGGACAGCCTCAGCCCTTGCCCAGGTCTCTGTCCTGTGCTGCCCCAACTCCATACGCAGACCTGCCACCCTCCACACAGTCCTGAGAGGGCCCAGTTTGCCAACCACGCGACGTGGCCGAGCTCTTTCTTGCCCCAGAGCCTTTTTTCGGGTGCTTCTCTCCCCTTGGCCTCTCTCCTCACCCCCCCCCCCATGCCGCAGTCTCAGCAGGGCTGGTCGCTGGCATCAGAGCCCAGAGGACATCTCTTCCACATGTCCTGAGGACCAGGCGCCCTCATGCCTGACCTCACCCAAGGCTCACGGCTCCTGGAAGCATTGGTCTCATCTTCGTTTTGTATATGAGGAAACTGAGGCTGGCAGGGGTTGCCTCTCTTGCCAAGGCCCCCGCTGGCTGAGTTGGAGTGGAGTTTTCAGGATCTGGGCTGGAGGGGGGAGGTGTTAGCGTGGTGGCACACGCCTGTAATCCCAGCAGCTCGGGAGGCAGAGTCAGGAGGATCACAAGTTAGAGACCAGAGGCAGTCTGCATAACTTACCAAGACCTGTCTCAAAAAGTCAAAAAATGGGCTGGTGGTACAGCTCAGTGGTCCAGCACTTGCAGAGCATGCAAGTGCAGAGCCCTGGGTTCAACCCCCAGTACCACCAAGAAACAAACGAAAAAAAAAAAAAAAGAACAACCACAAATACGAGTGTTTGGCCAGAAGCGTGCGTGTGAGTGTGCATGAACTTGTGTGTGTGGAGGGCATTTCAAGCATGGCTTGCCAGGGGTGAAGGACAGAGGGTCATGGTCCACATTGGACACCCAATGTTGAGTTCAGGCAGCCAACAGGAACTTTGGTAATACCAAAATTAGCCACATGGTGTCACCCTCCTCCCAAGAGGTCTTGGCTGCGACGTGATTGTAGTTTAGGGTGGGAGTTTGGGGAGCTGAGGAAAAGAATTGCGGAGGGTGAGACCTTGCATTTTGCTTATATAATATCCTCCCATCGTGCCTTGCACCTTGAGGCTGCATAAGTTAATTTCTAGCTCCCGCTTTCCTTTCCACTTCCTTCCTTCCCCAGTGTCTTCCCCTCACCCCAAGAACTGCCCAAGGCTGCTGTGATAGGGGCAGCAGTGGGTAGGAGTCGAAGTCCTAGGGCTATTAGATGACCTAGGGCACAGCTCTGGTGAGTTGCCTTTGGCTTCCATATGCGGGCATCCGGGCTCCCCAGCTTCCCTAGCTTGAGAGCTCCTGTGTGTGTGGAAGGTTCATAGCCTGGCCTGGAGGCAGCCGTGGTTGTCAGGTCCTGGCCTGGCCCCATGGGTGTGAACCAGAGGGCAGGAGGGGTGGCAAGCCTGGCTTGGCAGCTCTGGCTGGCTGGACACTTAGTGGAGGGTCTGGAAGAGAAGAAAGCCAGGGCCACACTCTAGAGATACCACTAGGTGTCAGGACTGGGCCACAGAAGGCCCATGGGCCAGGCCCAGCAAGAAAGGAGGGAAGAAGTCTCCTGGCTGCAAGGCCCCTCTGCAGGAAATGGGGGTCACCAGGCCTAGGGCAGGGCCACTGGGCTTTCTGGTTGGAGATGCAGGAGCAGGCCAATTTTTTGTGCTTTGGAACCAGAAGGTTGTGGTGGCATGAGGTGGATAGACCCTCTTATCCATCCATCCATCCCTCCCATCCATCCATCCACCTCACCCATCCATCCCATCCATTTGTCCATCCACCAATTCATCCCATCCTGTCCATCTATCCACCCATCCCATCAATCCACCCATCCGTCCATCTACCCATTCATCTTATTCATTTGTCAATCTAACCCATCCATCCATCCACCCATTCATCTATCCTTCCACCCATCCATCCATCTCACTCATCCATCCCATCCATTGATCCATCCATCCATCTACCCATCCACCTATTCTTCTTCCCATATACCCATGCATTCATCCATCCACCCCATTCATCTGTCCACTGATCCATCCATCCATCCATCCATCCCATCTATCATCCATAAATCTACTCATCCATCCATCCATCCATCTGTCCATCCACTCACCCATCTATCCATCTGTCCGGAGGCACCAGATATGGTTGTAACAGTTATTTCCTGGCAGAGGGTGCAAGGACGGGACTAATCTCCAGCCTATGTTCTATCCACCAAGCTCAACAAAAGTCTTTGCTGTGCCCTCTGGCTCCTCCCAGCCTTCCAGCCTTTGAGGCTCTGGCATGATGAGCATCCGGACTGGTGTCTGGGAGGTTCTGGTGGGGTGGGGCTGACTATCAAGGCCCTGAACCCACAGCCTCCACAGGGCGTGTGCCATTGAGGGCACTGCTGCTTGGGGCTGCAGGCTGGGAGGAAATGCCTAGATCTGGAGAGGCAGGGCTGTCGCCTGCTTCCACAGGTCCCTGGCCCTTTGGCTTGGGCTGTTTCTCTGCTCCCCTTCATCCTGGACTTCACGTGTAACGTCACATGGCGGGAAGGGGTGAAAAGGAGCCAAGGGCCTGGAGTAGAATCCTGGTTCTGGGAGACACAAAAGGCGCACCAGGTGGATGAGGTGAAGTAACACTGGACACCCTGTGTGACCTTGGCGAAGCCACTTTGCAGCTGGAGCCTGTGTCCTTGTGTCCAGGTAAGGAGGCTGGACCAAGGGTGCTCGAAGAGACCAGGCGGGAGGGCCTGGAAGATTCCCTTGTTGGAGTCTGCGAAGGCTGCGAAGCTCTCCCAGTGTAAATGGCTGCTTCCCTGCTGCATGTGCCCGAGCATCCCTCTGGCATGAACTGAGCTGTCCTCTGGACTGGACACAGTGCTGGCTCCTGATGCTGAGAGCCAGCCGCTGGCCTAGGAGGATGGACACACACTGAGGCAGGCATGGAACACGGTGGCAAAGCTGCCCAGAGCGTGTAGGAAAGGCTGCCTCGGCTCAGCAGAGATGTGCTTGTCAGGCTTCAGCGGGGAAGGCACTTGCAGGCTGGGTCTTGAGGGTTATGTAGGAGCTCCTCAGTTCAAATAATGGATTTCCTGTTGTCCTCAGAGCAGTGCTCCAGGGAAGTCTTCTGGACACTGGGAGCTTCAGGGGGAGGCTGGATGGACTTAATAGCTTTGTTCAAAGGCCCTATGCTCCCACCAGGCTGAAACCAGGAGACTAGAATGCCAGCTCGGGAGCCCACAGGCTGCCAGTTAGGCTCAGTCTGGGGCCCACACTTAGGCCACTGCCCTTCTCTCTGTTTCACCCTCACTCCCTCCTGGGGTGGATTTGAACCCAGGGCCTCACACATGCGAGGCAAGCGCTCTACCACTGTGCTGTACCCCAGCTCCTCTTTTTTATTTATTTTGAGACAGGGTCTTGCTAAGTTACGCAGGCTACTTCTGGCCTGGAGCTCAGGATCCTCCTACCTCAGCCTCCTGAGTTGCTAGAATTATTGGTGTGTGCCATGACGCCTGGGCTGGAATTTAGCTCAGTTGGTAGAGCAGTGCTCTGTAGTCTCTGAGGTCCAGAGTTTGATTCCCAGCACTGCAAAAATGGGAGAAGGATGTGGCAATCCACTCCTGAGGTAATCCTGAAACAATCGGCCATTGAAAACCCCATGAGGGTCACTATGTTTTGGACACAACTCGACTGGCACCTAGCAGCAACAGCCATGGCACCTGGCTCCCTCTGCATGCCTTCTGGTCAGCCTAGAAAGGGTCACTTGTAGTTTATTCAGAGCAGGATGCAGCTGGGAAGACAATCAGCCTTGAGCGACACAAGCCTTCCCAGAAGCCTTCACTGGTTGGATTTGGGGAAACTTTGTTTCCCCTGTTACGTTATTGGGAGCCCAAGCTTCCCTCCTGGTCTGAAGATCTCCCTGATGCCAACAGAGGCAGCCTGGTAGGATAGAAGAGCTTGGGATTCTGGTCCTGGCTTTCCACTCTCTGCCTGTGTGACCTTGGGGGAGTCACTTAACCTCTTTGGGCCTGATGTCCCCTTTTCTGTAAATGAGGGAGCTGGATTAGATCAGAGGCTCTGAACAGTTCCAAAGGAGCTATATGGTTCTTAGAGGTACTTTAGGGGCCCAAGAGGGCAGGAAAGAGGTGAAATCCAAGGAAGGCTTAGAGGGTCAAGGCTGTGGAACCCCTGTTCTCTTCAACCAGAGCAGTTCTTGCTTTAGGGGTTAAACATGTAAGTAGCCAGAATGGCCTGATGGTCTTGCATTTGGCTTGAATGTCCTGGATTCAAACCTTAGCTCTGACTGGTGAGAACTTGGGCAGATTGCTTAGTTTCCCTGAGCCTCAGTTTCTTCCCCTTTAAAATGGGATAAACAGCATACTTCCCTCATTGGGTTGCTGTGAGGATTAAATGAGATGCTATGCACAAAGTGTTCAGTTCAGAGCCTGGCACAGGACATGCATTCAGTAAATTCTGACCAACATACTTAGACCCTACACAAGAGCACACAAGAGCCCACCGGCATAAGCAGTGTCCTGTGAAAATCAAAGTGAAAATTATTGGCTAAGGTGACCCGGAAGCTTTGCTTTGTTCCTACTCCAGAGCCACATTGTGCCATCCCTGAGACACCTTGTATTAGTCAGGGTTCTATGAAGAAACAGAACCACAGGATGTGTGGAGCTAGGCAGATACAGATACATAGATAGGAATAGGCATAGCTAGGCAGATACTGGGAGACGGACCCAGCAACCCACTCCCCAAAATCAATCTGCCATTGAAAACCCTATGAACTTACAGAAGCACTGACAATAGTGTTTCGCCTGTTGTATGCAGGGTCGTTATGAGCCGGATACCAACTCGACGGCACCTGACAATAACAGGCAGATACAGATGCGTAGATAGGAAGAAAAGAGATCACCTTGAACGAATGGGCCAGTGTGGAAGCTCAGTGAGGCCCCCCACAGTGTGCCTGCAGAATTCCTTTTCGCTTGGGGAAGTCAGGTGTTTTCTCTTTAGGCCTTCAGCTGATTGGATGAGGCCCGCCCACACTGTGGAGGATAATACGCTTTTCTCAAAGTCCACTGATTTCAATGTTAATTTCATCTAAAAGAATACCTTTCCAGAAACAGCTAGAGTAATGTTTGACCAAACAGCTGGATACTGTGGCCTAGCCAACGTGACATAAAATTAACCTCCGCATACCTCCAGCCAGGGCCATGGGCTGTGAACAGGGCTGGGTGGAGTGGCTTGGTGAGCAGGTGGGTGACCCGGCCAGCGCCTCTCTGCTGGCCGCGAAGAGCTGGGGCAGGGCCAGGCGTGCTGGTGGTTATGGCCGGGGCAGGTGTACCCTGAGGCTATGCGCTCATTTTCCAGCCCAAGTCCAGGAGGAAAAGGCCATTTAGAGCCCAACAATGTTGGCTTCCTGTGTTCCTGAGAGGCAGGAAGCCACCCCAGGACAGAGTCCCAGCAGCCCAGCTGAGGCGGGAAAGGGGCTGAGGGCTGGGATTGGGGTGCAGTTCTCCAACCCTGCAGGTGACCACAGGGCCCCGTGCCCTGGGGCTTTGCTTCCTCAGGCCACCCTGGCCCTGTTGCGGGGGGCAGTGTGACACTCATGGGCAGATGGGGCTGCCTGGTCTCCATGCTGGTCCAGTTTGACAAGGACACTTCCTGGGGGGACCGCATCTCACAGGGCACTGGTGCAGGAGGACACTGGGGACAGGCCTGTGAGCACAAGGCCTTCTGAAGAGCCAGGTCAGCCTTGTGTCTGGACAGTGCTCAGGCTGTGAGGAATGCCAGGAGATGGCAGGCTGGGTTTCCCACTCTTGTTCCTCCCCTCACCCCAAAATGCCCAGGATGAGTCAGGTACCCAAGGAAGCAGCGTTCCTACCGACTACAGGCCTGCATTTCCCAGATGGTATCTGGGATGTCTCCAGGGTTCGAAGGGAGATTATCTTCTTTCTTGGTGGGAGGGAGGCAGGATTGGGCTGCAACTGTGATGAGAAGCATCCCCATCTTTTTGTGCTGCTATAACAAAATACCTGAGGCTGGGTGATTTATAAAGAGCAGATGTTGATTCCCACAGTTCTAGAGGCTGTGGGTCCAAGATCAAGACGTTGGCAGATTGGGTATCTGGTGTGAGCCTGGTCTCTCTCTCCATAATGGTACAGTGTCTGTCTGTCCAGTGGAGGGGACAGACCCTGTGTGGTGGAGGGATGGGGTCAGAAGGGCATCTGTGCCTTTCGTGAGAGCCTAATCACTTCCTTGGGGCACCCTCTTCGTCCTGTCCCCGCGTGTGTTAGGTTCCATCTTAGGGGTCCAGGAGGGACATGTGCATTCAGCCCACAGCAGGGAGCGGGGCTGTGGCCATGCACAGGCTGTCTTGGCTGGAAGAGGGCTCAGGGTCCATCTGTTCCATGTGTTGGTCGTAAACCCAAGGACCTCAGGGTGAGGCAGGCAATGGAGTGTGAGACCACAGGGCGTGATGGGTCCCAGCATCTGGAGAGAGCTGGAGACAGCTGCTCTGCCCAATACATCGCAAGGAGGAAAATGTCCTGGTGTTTATAAACACTGAGCCATTGACGGAAGAGAGGATGCAGGCCCCATTCACCCTGGGGACTACCAGGCTGAGCAGGAATCTGGGACCAGAAAGGGGAGTGACTTGCTCCAGGTCACACAGCAATGTAGCAGTCAGGATTTGAACCCAGGTCTCTTCACAAGAGGCTGGGCTCTTTTGTATTACAACCATGACCAGGGTGATGAAGCCATTGCTGATAAGAGTGAGCCCTTTTATATAGAAGCCCCCTCATCTGCCATTCACTTTCCAAGGTTTCGGTTACCCTTTGCCAACTGTGGTCTGAAAATATAGATGAACATTCCAGGAGCAAATAATTCATTGGTTTCAAATAATTTTACTTATAGTATATTGTTATGATTGTTCTGTGTTATTATTAGTCATTGTTGTTAAGCTCTTAGTGTGCCTGATTTATAAGCTGAATTGTATCCTAGGTATGAATATACAGGAAAAATATACTATGTGCAGAGTTGGGAATTATCTGCGGTTTCAGGCATCCACTGGGGATCTGGGAGTGTATCCCTTAGAGATAAGGGATACTACTTAGAGATAGGGGATACTACTAAAGAGTAGGCTGTGGCAAGCACCCTGTAGGGCATAATAGCTACTCATTCAATCCTCACAACAGCCCCTGAGGAAGATGCTACTATTACGTCCATTTTACAGGTGAGGAAATAGAGGCTCAGAGTGGTTAGGTAACTTGCCCCAGGTCACACAGTTAGTGAGTGATCTGCATCTGAGCTGAGAGGCAGGCAATATGCAGGCAGGTGGGGAGTGTTTGAATGAACATTGAGAGCAGGGATGAGTTAAATCCCTTTCTCCCCAGCCCTGCTTGCCCCATTGACCAGGCCTGATCTCTGCTGCTGTGTGCACTGACCCATCCCAAGGTCCCTTCTGTCTTCTCAGTGGGGTCTGGAGCTGAAGTGTCTGTGTCTGCTCTGTACCCCAGAACACCAGCCCCTGTCCCTGGGGGTTTTAACTGGGGCCAGTCCTTCCATTTTGAACTTTATTCCACATTGACTTGGCTTCAGCTGGCTGTCAGACTCTGTGCAGGGAGTGGGGGTGAGATGCAAAGTGACAGAGTTGAACAGGACCTCCCTTCTGCTGTTGGGGAAGCTGCTGGATCGGGCTTGGGGGAGCAAATCATGAAGAAATTCTCAACCTTCCAAGGTGACAAGAGCTTTGCAAGGGGCGTGATCTGAAGATTCTGGAAGCACAGGGAGTGAGGCGGAACCATCTCTGGATGCCTAATTATCCAGGGAGGGACATCTTGAACTGTATCTATCCACCATTCCTCACCTGCTCCTTACAGACTCAAAGGTCCATTTGAGGGATTTGGTATGTCGGGAACAGATCTCTTTTGGGGCATCAGCTGGAGGTGGACGAAAGACCAGTCAGTGCCGAGGAGATAAACAGAGGGTTCTAAGCAAGGATGGGATATGACCCATTTGTACCTGGCAATGGTCTATGGATTGAAGGGGTACAAGGCTGGTGGGGAGACTGGACCCAGGGAAGGGTAAATGGTCTGAGCTGGTTCATGGTGGGGAGCTGAGGATGAAGGCTGGGATTTGACAGCCTCTTTGTGGTTACTTTCTGGGACATGTGATTAAGTGCTTGACAGGGTGAGGAAAAGGAAGAAGGCATTAAAGAGAAGACTGCTCAGGTATGAGAGAGAAAGGCAGGGCCCTAGAGATGGCCTCTGGTCTCTGTTCCCAGCATTAGCCAGCCGTTGCCTTCTTGCTTTCCAAGGGGTCCTGTGCTTTGGTTTCTATACCTGTTATCTACTTCTGTATAAGAGATGACCCCCAATCTTTGTGGTTTAACCCAAATGCAGAATTGCTATTCCATGCAGTTCCTGAGGGTCAGGAATTCATGAGTGACATGGCTAGGTGCTCCCAGCTTTGTCTGTCTGGAGCTGAGTCAAGATGGCAGCCAGGGCTGCATCTCCTCAAGGCCTCCCTGAGGCATGGGGCCCGCTTCCTGCATGGCTCTCTCACAAGCCTGGTGACCTGGGGCTGGCTGGTTGCAGGATGCCTCAGCCTCTTACCATGTGACTCTCTGAATAGGGCTGCTGGAGTGTTCAGACATGGAGGCTGGCTTCCCCCAGTGAGTGATCCAGGAGACGGGGGCTGAAGTACAATGCCTTTTATGGTTTTACTTCTGAAGTCACACATTGTCAATTTTACGATATTGGTTTGTGTTAGGTTCTATCACTGTGACCAAATACCCGAATTAAATCAACCTATGGGAAGAAAGGTTTATTTTGACTCATGGTTTCAGTCCATGGGTGCTTAGATGTGTTTTAAGCCTGTGGCGGCACAGTACATAATGGCAGGAGCACATTGCGGAGGAGGCTTCTTCACTTCATGGCAGCTGGGAAGCAAAGAACAAAACAGGAAGGGGCTGGCGGTCCCAATATCCCTTTCAAGGGTATACCACCAATAATCTAATTTCTTTCCACTAGACCTGTGTTAGTCAGACTTTTGTTCTTGTGAGAAAATAAGCATAACAACTTAAGGGAGGAAAGATTTCTCTTGGCTCACTGTTTCAGAGGTTCCATTCCATATCGCTTGGCAAAGTTGCTTTAGGCCTGTGGTGGTGCAGTGTATCATGGCAGGAGTGTATGGCAGGGGAGGCCTCTTCACCTCAGAGCAGTGGGGAAGCAAAGAGAGAAGCAAGAAGGGGCTGAGGGCTCACAATCCCCTTCAAGGACATGCCCTCAAAGTTCTAACTTCTTCCAAGTGGACACATGGCTAAAGCTTCCATCGCCTCCCAATAGCACCATATGTTGGTGACCAAGCTTTCAACATGTGAGCCTTTGGGGGATACCTGAGATCCAACAATAGCACCAACTGGCCACATGAATCAGCCCTATGGGTGGGAAGGGGATGAGAGCAGGCCATGGAGTCCACCTCCGAGGCTAGCTGCCTCTGCCCTTCTGTACCACAGCAAATGTTTCATTGATCTGGAGAAGGAGAG
>VMDO01018115.1:0-27500 GCA_007922755.1 Pedetes capensis
CTGTGCGGTACTGAGTGTGCTGAACTGAGGGCCTTGCACATACTTTGCAAGTGTTCTATTATTGAGCTGCACCTTGAGCCCCCTTTTTATTTTTTATCTTGAGACAGGGTCTTGTTAAGTTATGCAGTCTGCCTCTGGCCTCAAACTTGTGATCCTCCTGTCTCTATCTCCCGAGTCCCTGGGATTACAGGCATGTGCCACTACATCCAGCCCCTGAAGGTTTCTTTTTCCACTCTATTCATTGTTTTCTTTGCTGCACAAACCATCTTAGTTTGACATGATATCATTTGCCTACTTTTACTTTTGTTGCTTGTACTCTTGGGGTCTTATCTAAAAAATCTTCATCTATACAAATGTCTTGAAGAGTTTCTCCCATGTTTTCTTCTAGTAGTTTCATAGTTTCATGTCTTACATTTAGGTCTTTGATGTATTTTGAGTTGATTTTCATGTATGGTGAGAGATAGGGGCCTGGTTTTTTTTCTTCTACATTTGGATATGCAATATTTTGAGAACCATTTATTGAAAAGACTGTTTTATCTTCAAGGCATAGTCTTATCATCTTTGTCAAAAATCAATTGGCTGAACATATATGGATTATTTTTGAGGTTTTATATTCCATCCCACTGTTGCGTATATTGGTTTTTATGCACATACTATGCTGCTTTGATCACTATAGCTTTATAGCATATTTTGAAGTCAGATTTTTTTTTTTTTTTTGCGGTTTTGGGGGTTGAACCCAGGGCCTTGTGCTTGCATGCTCTGCAAGTGCTAGGCCACTGAGCTGCATCCCCAGCCCATTTTGTTTACTTTTTGAGACAGGATCTCGCTAAGTTACACAAACTGCCTCTGGTCTCGAACTTGCAATCTTTCTGCCTCCGCCTCCTGAGCCACTGGGATTACAGGTGTGCACCACCATGCCCGGCAAGTCAGATATTCTTGATGTCTTGAGATGTTCTTTTTGCTGAAGATTGCTTTGGCTATTCAGTCTTTTGTTGTTCCATATGAATCTTAGAATTGGTTTTATTATTTCTATGAAGAATCCTTTTGGTATTTTAATAAGGATCACATTGATCTGTATATTTCTTTGATTAGTATAGATCAGTCTAACAATATTAATTCTTCCAATTCATGTACATGAGATGCATTTCCACTTTTTTGTTCTCTTCAATTTCTTGCATCATTGTTTTGTAAGTTTTCATCCTAGAAGTCTTTTACTTCCTTATTTCAATATATTCCTAGATATTTTATTATGTTTTATAACTATTGTGAATAGGATTGCTTTTTATCCAGAAAGTTATTTTTATGCATAAAAATACTACTCCTTTCCCCTCATTACTCTCTCATGTCCCATTTCTTCCCATTGATCCATTTCCTCCCCATAAATGGTCCTTTTGCTACTGCTATTTGTATGTTGATTTTGTATCTCACAACTTTGCTAAATTTGTCAGTTTTTAATGTCTTATCAGGTTTTCCTATTTATAAAATTATGTCATTTGCAAACAGGGAAAATTTTAGTTCCTCCTTTTCCAAATTGGATGCCCTTCATTTCTTTCTGTTGCCTATTTGCTCTTACTAAAACTTTCAATACTATGTTGAGTAAGAATGGTGAAAGTGGAAATCCTTGTCCTGTTTCAGATCTTAGAGGAAACACTTTCATATTTTCCCCTATTCAGTATGACACTGGTTGTGGGTCCATCTCATATATTCTTTATTCTGTTGAGGTATGCTCCTTTATACCCAATTTGTTGAAGGTTTTTTTTTTTTTATCATGAAATGATGTTGAATATTATTGGAGGAGCCCTCTGCATCTATTGAGATGATTGTATGTTTATATCTCTCATTCTGTTAATGTATGTGTTATAATGGTAATTCACATACATTGAGCCATGCTTGCATCCTTGTGGTAAAGTCCACTTGATTATGGTGTGTAATCTTTTTGATATGCTGTTAGATTCAATTTGCTATTATTTTGTTGAGATTTTTTCCATCTATGTTTATCAGGGATATTGACCTGTAGTTTTTTTTTTTTTGGTTGTGTTTTTGTCTGCTTTTCTTATCAGGATAATACTAATATTACAGAATAATTTTGGCAGAGCTCTTTTCTTTTCAGTTTGGAATAATTTGTGAATAATTGGAATTATTTCTTCTGTAAATGTTTTATAGATCCAGCTTTGAAGTAACCAGATCATAAACTTTTCTTATTGGGAGACTTTTAATTCCTAGTTTAATCTTGTTACTTAATATTAGTCTGTTTAAATTTTCTATTTCTTCCTGGAATGTTGGTAAATTGTATATCTCCAGAAATGTATCCATTTATTCTAGGTTTTTCCAATTTGTTCATATTTGCTATGATCTCATATTTCTAAGGTATCAGCTTTAATGTATCCTATTTTATCTCTAATTTTATTAGAGTTTCTTTCTTCCTTGTCTTTTTCGTCGTCGTCCTCCTCCCCTTCCTCCAGCTCCTCTTTTTCCTTCTTATTTTGTGGTGCTGGGCATTGAACTTGAGACTTGCACATACTAGACAAACTGTACCACTGAACCGCACCCAGCCTTCCTTTTTGTTCTTTTAGTCTAGCTAAAGGTTTATTACTTTTGTTTATTTTTCAAAAAACCTAACTTTTAATTTCTTTGATATTTTTATTTTTTAGTCTGATTTCATTTATTTCTGCTCTGACTTTCTTTCTTTTCTTCTTTCCTTCTTTCTTTTGAATGATTTTGTGTTTAGTTTGTTCTTTATTTTCAATATCATTGAGGTGCATCATTAAGTCATTTCTTTGAAAATTTTCTTTCTTTTTCTTCTGTGAGACAGGATGTCACTGTGTAGGCAAGGCTGGCCTGGAACTTGCTAGGTAACCAGTTGGCCTCAAACTTCTAATCTTCCTACCCCAGGCTTTGAGTGCTGGGATTACAAGCATCATACCATCACAGCCAGTTTTATTTCTATTTTTTGATGTATCCATCTATTTCTGTGAAAGTACCTGTTAGTACTGCTTTGCTGTATCCCACTGGTTTTGATATGTTTTCATCTTCAGTTGCTCTAAAATATTTTTTATTTTCCTTTTCATTTCTTCAATGACCCATTGATTGTGCAGGAAGGTATTGTTAAATTTCCATGTATTTGTATATTTTCCTTTGTTCTTGTTGTTGATTTGTAGTTTTATTCTATTGTAGTCTAAAAATATATATAATATAATTTCATTTATAACAAATGTTGAGACTTGATTTGTGGCCTAGCATATTGTATATCTGGAGAATATCCTATATGCTAATGAGAAGAATGTGTATTTTGCAGCTGTTGGATGAAATATTCTGTGTCTATTAGGTCCATTTGCTCTCTAATACTGTTCATTCAGTTCTGATGAACATTAGTTTTATTTTTTCCTTCTTCCTTTTCTTTTCTTTTCTTGTTTTCATTTTTGTTTCTTTTCCTTTCCTTTTCTTTTTTTCTTTTCTTTTTTTTTTTTTTTTTTTTTTTTTTTTTTTTTTTTTTTTTTTTTTTTTTTTTTTTTTTTTTTTTTTTTTTTTTTTTTTTTTTTTTTTTTTTTTTTTGAGACAGGGTCTGCTATATTGCCCAAGCTGGCTTGGAAGTCATTAAGTAGCCCAGGCTGGTCCTGAACTCATGATCTTTCTGCCTCATCCTACAGAGTGCTGAGATATAGGAATCCGTCACTGTGCCTGGCTTCTTTGTTGACTTTATGTTGGGCGATTTATCCATTAATGAAAGTGGGTATTGAAATTCCCAACTATTATTGTATTGGAGTCTTTCTCTGATTTTAGATGTAATAGTATTTTCTTATATATTTGAGTAGTCTAGTGTTGGGTGCATACATTTATAATTATTATATCCTCTTACTGAATTGATCCTTTTATCAATATGCAGTGACCTTTGTTGTCTCTATTTATAGTTTTTATTTATAGTCAGTTTCATCTGACATTGGTATCTTGATCACTTTTGTTTCCATTTTCATAATTGTTGTCAGTAGGTACAGTAGAGTTGGGTCTGACTCATAGTGACTTTCATAGAGTTTTCATTGGCTGATTGTTTCAGAATTGCTTTGGGAGTGGATTGCCACACCCTTCTCCAGTTTTTGTAGTGCTGGGGATTGACCTCAGGTCCTCAGAGAGTGCAGAACAGCACTCTACCAACTAAGCTAAACCCCAGCCCATATATATATATATATATATATTTCTATTCTTCATTTTCAGTCTATATTTAATGGGAAGATGAGTTACTTGTAAATAGCAGTCTGATGTAAAGATACTACTTTCATATCCTTCTTCCTGTCCCAAATCTCAATTCTACCTCTTCTGAAACCAGTTGTTCAAATGTATTGGGACTTTTTTCAATAAGATTTCCAGAGGAAAAATTATAATACTTTATTAAGAAATATAAATGATAATATAAATTAATGGAGCGATATATAATGTTCATAGAAAGAAAGACAATAACATAAAAAAATCCCAATTCTCTCAGAATTGACTTGTAGATTCAATACAATTGAAATAAAATTATGAGATTTTCTAAGCTGATTTTACAATATACAGGGGAAGGTAAAATGTCAAAAATGGCCACAGTACTTGTGAAATGGCAGGTATTAGAACTCATATGAAGCTGCAGTAAGACAGTGAGATAATAGCATACAAACATTTACGAAGTAGATATTAATACAGTATGGAAGTACTTCTCAAGTGTTTATTAATTAAATGTTAATAAGCTCGACATTCTTATTATGTAACTTTATAGTACAGATCTTTGGCATAACCCAAATTACCCAAGTAATAAAACTTAACTTCATTCTCAATGGGATAAATAAACATCATGTGCCTCCTCATATGATGCATTGAGAAGGACACCATATCACTTCTGTGGATCTTTAAGGCCAAAAATACATAACCTGAAGCTAATTACGAGTAAATACTAAATAAACTCCAAACAAGGGATATTCTATAAGATAATTGCCAGTACTTCTTAAAAATATTGTGGTCATGAAAGATAAGGCTTAAAGAATGGTTCCAGTTTGAAGGAGACTTCAGAACAACTTATAAAATGTGGGCCTAGATTACATCTTAGGCTATGAAAGAAACAATTGGAAAAAAATTGGATGGAGTGTTGTAGGTGTTATTTTCTTCATTTTTATGGTTGTATTTGCCTGTATAGGAGATTATCTTTGTTTTTAGGAAACATATTATTGATGAAAAATGTAGCATATTTGAAACTTAGTCTCATGTTCAGAGAAAAAATTATTGACACACAGAAAAGGAGAAAGAGATGGAAAAGTAGAAGGCGGGATGAAAGGAAATAGGGAGGAAGGGGGGAAAGAGAGAAGAATGAGAAGGTAAATATGAACTATAGAATGTGGGTGAAGGATCCATACAGAAAGTTTTGTAATTTTCTCTCAACTTTTCTGTAAGTGTAAATTATTTAAAAACCATTTAAAATACTTTGGGAGCCTTCACAAATAATAAGAAAAGTATAAACAATACCACATAAGAATGGAGAGGAAGTAAGAACAAACATTTCACACATGTGGCCAATAAAAATAAGATGACGTAGTTGACATCATTGATGATCCCTATCAAGACCATGATGAGGTAACATTATGCATCTCTTTAAATGCCAAGAATTCAAAAAAATCTGAGAATAGCAAATGTTAGAGAGGATTTGGTTTCAAATGATTCATTATAAATTTTTAAAGAGAGTATAATTTGTTTCTGTCACTTTATATGACATCTTGTAATTATGTCAAAAAGTTAAACATTTGCATACCCTGTTATCAGCCACTCTACTTCTAGAAATATGTCTAAGAAAATCTTCAATACACACACACACACACACACACACACACACACACACACACACACCTGGGGATATGTATAGCACCTCCAATGGTACTAACACTTACTGAAGGAAAAATGTGGAAAGAATCCTACCATTGGAAGAATGAGTAAATGAATTGTTATAAATCCCCACCATAGAACACTATAGAGCAGCTGAAAGAAAAGAATTAAAATATGGAAGAACTTTTAGCAACGTAATATGAAACAAAAAAGGAAGCCATTCCCTAATCACATACAGCATGACTCCATTTTTACAAAGTGAAAACCATTACAACTTTTTTCCAGACATGATGGTTTCAAAATTATAATTATCTCATAGTAATTGTGCAAATTAATAGGTTTCACTGTGACATTTTCATATTTGCATATATTGTGCTTTGATTGTATCCACTGTTCCAACCACCTACCCTCTCTTTCCCTCCTATCTCTCCTCCTTCCCCTTGTCCTTTTCTGCTTCACGAGTAGTCCCTCTTCTTTTCTATTTTTTAGCCAGTTTCCACATATGAGAGGAAACACATGATACTTGTCTTTTTGTGTCTAGGTAATTTTGTTTAACATATGAGCCCAAGTTGCATCCATTTCCCTGCAAATGGTAGGATTTTATTCTTCTTTATTGAGGGAGTACTATTCTATTGTATACATGTGATAAAAAATACTGTGAATATTTAAATAAAAGTGTATTACACTAGAAGAAACATTGAGATTAATCCCTTTCAAATTACACCCTCTAGTTTCAAACACATCAAACACAAGTATTCATGTTACTTTCTGAAGCAGTTAGTTTCTTCCTCCATCATGATAACATTCTGTGTTACACATTGCTTCTGATGCAGCAATTTCTGTCAAATAAAAAACATTATGGTGTGTCCTCATCCATCTTATTTACTGGATCTGGCACCATATGACTTCTGGCTGTTCTCCAAAGTCAAAATGTCTATGATAAGTAAGTGTTTTGAACAGATTCAAAACATCAAGGCAGCCATAACAGTGCAACTAAAGACAATAATGAAAGATAACTTCTAGGACTGCATCACAAAATGGCAAATATGAAGGTACAAGTGTGTTTGAAGATAAAGGGAGTATTTGGAGGAGGATTAATGGCAAAATGTCTTCTAGTGTATTTTTTTTAAGTTTAAACATTCACCATATATTTTGATCAAATTTTGAATATATACCATATTTTTAAAATACATTCCTCTACTGATGGGCATTTAGACTGATTCCATAGCTTGGCTATTTTGAATAGTGCCACAGTAAACACAGGGATGAAGGTATTGGTTTTATATATTCACTTCACCTCCATATATACACCCAGTGTGTAGATACCCTATGGTGGGATTGTTGGATGAAATGGTATTAATATTGTTTTTAAGAACCCCCATCCTGTTTCCCCTAGTGGCTGTACTAACTTACATTCCCACCAACAGTGTAGAAGTGTTCATTTTTCTTTATATTCTCAGCAGCAGTTGTTATTTTTAACAATAATACCCATTCTGACTGGAGGTGAGATAGAATCTCAATTTAGCTTTGATTTGCATATCCCTGATGGGTAAAGATGAAAACCATTAAAAATTTAAAAATTATAATTGTATAGTAGACTCATAAAACTATACAAAATTGTAAGAGGATAATGGGGACATGGATTATGTGTTTTGTTGCCATAGGGAAAAGTCTGCCTTAAAGGTGAATTGAAATTTATAATTCTAGAAACAGAATTTTTTTAATGCCAAATACAGCAAAGTGATATTCATTATGGGATTTTTGTAGAGTTACATACTGTATTTTGCACTTGTTCTTTCCCTCTTTACACCTCCATATTGTTCCACTTTTCCTTCCCACCTTCCCTATAGCTCTCCCCCAATATTGGATCTACTTATATTTTCCAATATTAGATGTATACAATTGTGTGTGTATGTGTATATATATGTATATATACACATACATATATATGTGTATATTATATATATATATATAATATATGTGTATATATATTTTTCTTTTTTTATTGGACAGTTTTAGTGTACACCTTAATGTGATTCATTCTGACATGTTTTTCATTGTGACATTTCCATATATGCATTTTGATGTAAATTATTCATATAGGTTCACCCTTACTCTCTTGTATGCTTACCCCCCACCCTCCCCATCTAAGTCTTCTCTATCATTTACTTGGTAATATTTTTCTATATGTCCTTGGGTTCCAGTTCTGTTTAAGATAGAAACTTTTCCCATAGTGAACTTTGTTTTTATCTTGTCAGAACAATTGCATGCATTTTCTAGACCATTTATATTGACACCATTCTTAGCTTTTTTTTCCTTTCATTTTGATCTGACCTTTGAATAGGATTTTTCCTTCTTATAATTTTGATTCAGCTCCCACATATGCATGAGAACATATAGTGTTTCTCTTTTTGAGCTTGTGTTCGTTCACTTAAAATAATTTTCTCTAATTCCATCCATTTTGCTGCAAATGTCCTTATTTCATTTTTTAATTGCTGAGTAGTATTCCATTGTGTATATGTACCATAGTTTTTTTTATCCATTCTTCTGTTGAAGGGTACTTTGGTTGGTTCCATATCCTTGCTATTGTGAAAAGTGCTGCATTGAACATGGAGATGCAGGTGTCTCTGTGGTATGATGACCCATCTCCCTTTGGGTAAATTCCCAGTAGTGTTATAGCTGGGTCATATGGTAGATCTATTTTCAGCTTTTTAAGATACCTCCATATTGATTTCCACAGTGGACGGACCAATTTACAGCTCCACCAACAATGTAAGAGTGTTCCTTTTTCACTGGAACCTTGCCAGCATTTGTTATTTGTTTTATTGATCTTGGCCATTCTTACTGGTGTAAGGTGAAATCTCAGAGTTGTTTTAATTTGCATTTCCCTAATGGCTAGGGATATTGAGCAATTTTTCATGTGTTTCATGGCTTTACTGACCTCTTCATTTGAGAACTGTCTACTTAGTTCCTTTGCCCATTTGTGTACTGGGTTATTTGGTTTTTTGGGAGTTTTTTCCTGAGTTCTTTAAAAATTCTAGTAATTAGACCTTTTTCTGCTGTATAAAATGCAAAGATTTTTTTTCCCATTCGGTGGGGGTTTCCTTGACTCTGTTAATTGTTTCTTTTGCTGTGCAGAAGCTTTTTAATTTCATGCAATCCCATTTATCTATTCTTGTCACAATTTCTTGAGCAATTGGAGTCCTATTAAGGAAATCTTTTCCTATGCCTATATGATGGAGTGTATTGCCTATCTTGCCTTCTATAAGTTTTAAAGTTTCTGGTCTTATGTTGAGATCTTTTATCCATTTTGAGTTAACTCTCATGTATATTGAGAGATGCGGGTCAGATTTCATTTTTCTGCATGTGGATGACCATGTTTCCCAGGACCATTTGTTGAAAAGGCTGTCCTTGTTCCAGTTTACTTGCTTTGCTCCTTTGTCAAAAATCAGGTGGCTATAGGTGTGTTGAGGTATTTCTGGTTCTTCTATTCTGTTCCAAATGTCTTCAGGCCTATTTTTGTGCCAGTACCAAGCTGTTTTTGCTACCACTGCCCTGTACTATAGCTTGAAGTCAGGAATTGTGATTCTACCTGCGTTCATTTTGCAGCTTAAGAGTGTTTTGGCTATACGTGGTCTTTTGTGGTTCCATATGAAGTTTTGGATCATTTTTTCTATTTCTGTAAAGTCAGTCAGTGGAATTTTAATGGGTATTGCATTAAATCTATAGATTGGTTTTGGTAGGATAGCCATTTTTACAATATTAATTCTCCCTATCCAGGAGTAGGGGAGGTCTTTCCATTTTTCAGTGTCCTCTGTTATTTCTTTCTTTAATGTTTTGAAATTTTCCTTGTAGAGATCTGAAGGGTCTTTGGTTAGATTGATTCTAAGATATTTAATTTCCTGGTGGGCTATCATGAATGGTATTTTTCCTGAAATTTCCTTCTCTTCCTGTTTGGAATTGGTTTAAAGAAAAGCTATTGATTTTTGTGTCTTAATTTTGTAGCTTGCAATTTTGCTGAAGGAGTTAATGAGTTCTAGCAGTCTTCTGGTTGAGGTTTTGGGGTCTTTCAGGTATAAGATCATATCATCTGCAAATAAGGATAATTTGACCTCTTCCTTGCCAATCTGTATCCCTTTGATTTCTTTCTCTTGTCTGATTGCCCTGGCCAGGACTTCAATTACTATGTTAAATAGAATAGGAGGGAGAGGACATCCTTGTCTTGTTCCAGATCTAAGAGGAAATGGTTTCAGTTTTTTCCCATTTAATATAATGTTGGCTGTAAGTTTGTCATAAATGGCTTTTATGAAATTAAAATATTTGCCTGTTATGCCTATCTTCTCCAGCATTTTTATCATGAAAAGGTGTTGCACGTTGTCAAAGGCCTTTTCGGCATCAATTGAGATGATCATGTGGTTTTTGTTTGCCAGTTTCTTGATATGCTGGATTACATTGATTGATTTCCATATGTTAAACCAGCCTTGCATCTGTGGTATAAATCCCACTTGGTCATGGTGAATAATCTTCTTCATATGCTGCTGGATTCTGTTTGTCAGAATTTTATTAAATATTTTTGCATCTAGATTCATAAGGGAGATGGGTCTATAGTTCTCTATCTTAGATGAATCTTTTCCTGGTTTAGGTATCAGGGTGATGGTAGCTTCATAGAATGAATTTGAGAGTGTTCCCTCCTTTTCTATTTTTTTGGAATAACTTGAGGAAGACAGGTATTATATCTTCTTTAAAAGTTTGGTAAAATTCTGCTGTGAATCCAACAGGACCTGGGCTCTTCTTTGTTGGGAGACTTTTAATTACCTTTTCTATTTCTGTATATGTAATGGGCTTGTTTAAGTCAGTTATGTCTTCTGGGGTTACCTTTCATTGGTCATATGTGTTAATAAATTTGTCCATTTCTTCTGTATTTTCATATATGTGGGAATACAGTCTCTTGTAGTAATCCCTGACAATTTTCTGTATTTTGTTGAAGTCAGTAGTTATGGACCCGTTTTCGTTTGTAATCCATACTATGTTAGACTTTTCCTTTTTCTTTTTGATGAGGTTAGCCAGAGGGGTGTCTATTTTATTAATCTTTTCAAAGAACCAGCTCTTAGTCTTATTAATTTTTTGAATTATCTCTGGATTCTAATTGAGATATTTCTCTATTTTTGTAATTTCCTATTGGGTGTTCCTTTTAGGATTGATTTTTTGTTGGATTTCTAGTGTCTTAAGATGTGTCATTAGGTCATTTATTTGGCTCTTATTTACTTTATTGATGAAGGCACTTAATGCTATAAACTTCCCTCTTAAAACTGCCTTTGCTGTATCCCATATATTTTGATATGATGTGTTTTCATTATCATTTGATTGTAGGAATTTTTTAAATTCCAATTTGATTTCATCAAGGATCTATTGGTCATTCAGCAGTGTATTATTCAGTCTCCATGAGCTTGTAAAGTTTCTGGAATTATTCTTGCTCTTGAGCTCCCATTTTATCCCATTATGATCTGATAAAGAACAGGGGATAATTTCTACTTTTTTGTATTTGTTGAGGGAGTTCTTATGAACTAGCATATGATCTATTTTAGAAAACGTACCATGTCAAACTGAGAAGAATGTATATTCCTCATCGTGTAGATAAAATATTCTGTATATATCTGTGAGATCCAACTGGTTTAGGGTGGAGATTAGATTTGACATTTCTCTGTTGATTTTCTGTTTTGATGACCTTTCTCTTGATAAATGTGGGGTGTCGAAGTCTCCCATTATTATTGATTCTGGTCCAATAAAGTTCTTTATATTCCATAATGTTTGTCTTATAAAGCTTGGTGCCCCTATGTTTGGGGCATAAATATTTAGGAGCATTATTGGTTCTTGATCGATTGTTCCTTGTGTTAAAATGTAATGTCCTCCTTTGTCTCTTCTAATTAGTTTTGAAAGGAAATTTAATCTATCTGAAATTAGAATTGCAACACCTGCTTTCTTTTGTCCCCCCCCCCCCACTAGGTGTACATTTTTCCAGCCCTTAACTCTCAGTTTATTCCACTCTTTGTGTGTTAGATGAATTTCATTTTTTTCTTTTCTTTTTTTTTTGTTGTGTGTTTTTGCTATTCCCTATTGCCCCCGATGAATATCAACAAAAACAACACCATGACTCAGTAAGAAAAAGACCAATCATTCTTCTTAACATGACAGAAGGGTGTACACCTAATGAAGACACCATAAACTCAATTTGCTAATGTGAAGGAATGGAACTTAAAGTAGCACAGCAGTTTGACCAATGTTGGCAAAAAGTAACCCTGCATATGGCCATGTGCTACATAATGACATTTTGATTGGTGATCGTAGACCATGTGGTCCCATTAAGTTGTCACAGACCTGGGAAGTTCTGTGGTGATGTGGGTGAGAACAGACCTGCCATGCTGCCAGTGGTATTAAACTAAGGTCACAGAGTGATGTCCAGGACACAGTACTTGATAGCGATGAGCAGCTTGCTTACTGGCTGTGTATCATTATTTTACAGTGTCCGCCTTATAAAAATGTTTAGAGTTAAACCATCGGCTGCATGTGCTGGCAGCAGCTTCATACTTGTCATGTTTACTGTGTCTCTTGATTGCAACAACAGGCCATGAGAGTGCCTGGCTTAGGCCTCTAGGTGCATCTAAGTACTTGCGGTGGTGGTCCTGCAATAAAGACATCGCCAACAGAGTTGTTCTTGGAAAGACAGGCCTGTAACAGCAAGGAAGGTTCTTGTGTGGGAGGGCTGGACTTACTAGGTTTTTTTTTTTTTTTTTTTGGAGCTTTTGGCAATAGCAATCAGAAGGCAATATCAACATCATTTAAAGATTAATGTATCCAGACATTTTGCCAGGAAATTCCATTTTTAGGAACTTAAATATGAAATTTGTGACATTACAAGCCCAAGGGGACTGTCTTGGTGGGTAGAAGACCAGCCTAGAGTGCCCCCTGGAGGTGGAACTATTTGTGCCATCCTTGGCCTTAATCCCTTGGTCTCTGAAATAGAAATTTCTCCCCACTTATGGCAGGATTGTGCCTGCAGCCATAGCACTGTGGCATCTGATCCCCTCAGATCTTGGAAGCTAAGCAGGGTCGGGTCTTGTTAGTACCTGGATGGGAGACCACCTGGAAACACCAGGTGCTGTAGGCTTGGGAGAAGGCCCTGGAAACCCACTCCCAAAAATCAATTTTCCATTGAAAACCCTATGAATAACAGAGAAGCCCTGACAATAGTGTTTCCCCTGTTGTACAGAGGGTTGCCATGAGTTGGATACTGACTCGACGGCACCTAACAACAACAACATGGCAGGATCAGGCTGGGGTTTGGCTCAGCTGGTAGAGCACTGATCTTTGCTCCCTGAGGCCCTTGGTTCAATCCCCAGCAGTGAAAAAAAAAAGGAGAGCATGGCAACCCACTCCTGAAACAATCAGCCATGGGGTTGCTATTATGAGTCAGACCTGACTTGACAGCACCTAGCAACAACATGGCAGGATCTGGAGGAGTCTGTCTGCCAGGGTTGTGTCCTGCTCCTGGCCTACTTGCTGTGTGCTGGGGTAGGGCAGGCCCCAGGTGTCTCTCTCACTTGTGCGACAGGTCTCTACAGACTCCCCTTGGAAAATGAGTTTCTCGAATACCAAATATTGATGGTTTGTGTTTTTTCATCCAATTAGCCAGCCTCTGTCTCTTAATTGGTGAGTTAGGACCATTTACATTAATAGTGATTATTGAGTAGCATTTGGAGAAGGGCCTGGCAATCCACTCCCAAGGCAATCCCAAAACAGTCAGCCATTGAAAACCCTATGAGGGTCACTATGAGTCTGATACTAACTCGATGGCACCTAACAACAACAACAACAACAACATTGAGTAGCATTTATTGTTATATATCCAATCATTACCTGCTACTGCTTTATGAATCATGTTTGCTTTGGTCCTTTCTTGGGTTGCACTCATCTCAGCAGACCAGTTCTTTGATTTCCTTTATAGGGTTGTCTTAACTCTCCTGGATGCGGTAGTTGATTTACAATCCTATCCAGTGCTGGTTTGGTGGTTGCATATTGTTTAAAAGCTTCAATGTCATTAAATGTCTTTTACTCCTCATCTATTATCAAAGATAATTTTGCTGGATATATTAGTCTTGGCTGGAGGTTACTTATTATTATTATTATTATTTTGGATTTGAATCATCTGTTTCCATTCCTTTCTAGCTTTCAATGTTGATATGGGGAAGTCTGCAGTAATTTTAATAGGTTTTGCTTTATAAGTAATAAAGGGTTTCTGTCTTGCTGCTTGCAGGATAGCTTCCCTGGTCTCTAATGACAGCATATGAGTGATGACGTGTCTCGAGGATGATCTACTTAAGTCAACCTTCAAAGGAGTCCTAAATGTCTCAGTGATGTATATGTCCATTTCCTGTACTATCTTTGGGAAGTTTTCCTTGAGGATATCCTGTACTAGATTTTGAAGGCCTCTGGTGGATCTTCTCCTTCAGGGATGCCCTGAATTCCTAAGTTTCATTTTTTCATTCTATCTGAGTTCTCCTGGAAATCTTTTTAAAATGCCTCTATCATTGATTCCATTTCTGACTGTTTGTATTTAAGTTCATTTATGGCATCCTTGGAATCAGAAATCCTCAGCTCAGATTCATCCAGTCTCCATGAAAAGGATTCTTTAGCCATGTTCAATTCAGTTAACTTGGATTGAGTTTCAATGAGAGTTACTTGGTTCTTCCTTATTATTTCTAACTGGGATGATAGAACGGATTCCAAGTGAGATACCTTCTTTTCAAGGATTTCCAGGGTGTTTGTAGTATTTGTTTTAATTTCTCTTAGCAGGTTTATAACCATGACTCTGAATTCCGAATCAGAGGTCTCTAAGAATTGAGAGTCTTTGGAGTTATTTGTTGGGGGGCTTTGATCTGTGGAGCCTTCAGATCCATCCTGTCCCTTTGTGTTTTTTATAGGTTTACTTTGTTTGCTCATAATATGGTCCAGGAAATAGAATTAATCTCTCCTGAGTGTGTAGAACTTCTCCCTCTGTTATTCCTTTGAGATTGTGTGGTATTGAATCTCTGGTGCTTATTAGAGCTTATAAACTGGGTATATTCTTGGCTTTTTGGTCTGTGTGGTTCTCTCTTTAGTCTACCAGCCCAACTCCAAAGGCGCTAGGGACTAGGGAGTTGATAGATTTTGTTTCTTTTCTGTGGGGTGAGAAAGGGGGGGATCTGGTGACACAAGAGGGGGAAAGAGGAGGTAGAGGACAGAGGATAATAGAAATTACTGTCAAAATTAAAATTAAGGTTAAGACTTAAGGGTAAAATAGTTAAAACAAAGACACATATATAGCTTTAGAAAAAGAGAAGGAGAATAGAAAAAGGGAAGAGAGTAAAAGAAGAAAGGAAGAAAACTAGAAAGGAAAAAAAAAAACCTCATGCATACATGCTCCCACACACATATAAAAACACTTGTAGCCAGGTGTGATGGTGCATGCCTGCAATCCCAGTGGCTTGGGGGTTGGAGGCAGGAGGATCACAAGCCCGAGATCAGAGGCAGTCTGTGCAACCTAGCAAGACCCTGTCTCAAAAAGTAAAAAAAAACATGGGCCGGGGGTGCAGTGTGATGGTCCAGCACCTACAAAGCAAGCAGGCACAAGACCCTGGGTTCAAACCCCCATGCAAAAAATAAATAAATAAAGCCCTTGTATGTTCTTGCAGGTGGTATCTGAACTGTGGACACCCAGTTCCACTGGGTGAAGTCAATACCGCAGGAAGCAGTGCTCCCTACAGAACTCAGGGTGGCAGTATTTTCACACAATTCTCAGAAGCAGGCTGGCTTAGTGTATAGAGATTTTGCCAATTGAGTAGATATGGCGGACAGCCCTACAATGTCCTGGGTTTAAGTGGGACACTGAGTGCCCAAAGAGACTGTTCCATGAAATATTCTGTGTCTATTGTATTGTTCAAGAGGCAGTGGAACCTGTGGGGTCCTCCCTGGAGTTCTCCCTGTCCCATGTAGTTCGGCTGCCAATTCCCCAAATCAGAGATTTCTGCCCCAAAGCCTACAGCATGGAGGGAATATGGCTGATATTGTGGATTTTTTTTTATTGTAGGGCTTTCTGCCCACTTGGGAGGCCACTTGGGAGGACCATATCCTCTTGTGGGTGGGATATCCAACTGCCCCAGAGGGAATCTGCAGCAGGCCTGTCCATGCACAGCAATTGTGCTTGAAACTGCTCTAATTGTGACTAATTATGCCGCTAGGCTCTGCCGAAAAGGAGCACTCTGTCCGTGTGGGGCTCAGTCGCCTCCACAGACCCCAGCCTACTCCACAGTGAAGTGGGATGACTTAGGATCACCTCTGGTGTGTCTGGGATCTGGGTTTATATGTGCCTGTATGTCTGTGGAGATTGTGTCTGCACAACTGTCCCGCTACAACAGGAGGGAGGGAGCCACATCTCAGCTCTGGACATGTACCGGTGGCACCAGTTTCCCAGTTCCCTCCTTGATCACTCCCCAGACCCTCACATATCCACTCTCATGGAGCTGATCCCTATTTTCTTGCATGAGGATCCTACAACAGCCCAGCGTCTCAGGCTGTGGGACGTGTGCAGCTACGGATGGTGATTCCATGTGCCACCTCCAATTGACTCACCCGAAACTTGTAGTTTGTGTCCCGTGGGCAGGGTGACAGTGTGCTACCAAGGTTGCACTCTGTGTTGGGTCCGGCCCCCGTGGGTGTGTGCGTGAAGTCCCCTTGGAGTCTCTGGGATTCTACCCACTGTCTGTGTGATGGCGAAATGGTGGAATGGCAGTCCAGCTACTGTCCTCTGTGTAGCTCCTCCCAAGCCAAATCCTCGATTTCAGTATTCGTCCAGCTTCATCCTCTCTATCTCCCAATCTAAACTATCATTGTTTCTATCTATTCTATGTCAGTTCCAAACCCCTAATCAAGGCTTCCCTCTATTCCAGGACAGAAGGTGTGCATTATCTGTCCACCATCTTGCCCCCTTCCCTATAACCATTTTCACAATATTAATTCTTCCAATCCATGAGCAAGGGTTGTCTTTCCATCATCTAGTATCTTCTTTCATTTATTTCTTTAGTGTTTTGAAGTTTATATTGTAGAAGTTTTTAGGATCTTTATTCAGACTAATTCATAACTTTAATTTTTTGGTGGACTACTCTGAATGGGATTGTTGTTTTGATTTTTTCTCTTCCTATTTGTTATTGGTATATAGGAATGCTACTGACTTTTGAGTGTTAATTTTCTATCTTGCTACTTTGCTGAAGGAGCTAATTAGCTCTACTAGTTTTCTAATAGATTTTACAGTCCTTTTAATATAGGATCATGCCATATGCAAATAGTGATAATTTGACCTATTCATTCCCTATCTGTGTCCTTTTTACTTCTTTCCCTTGCTTGATTTCTTTGTCTAGGGCTTCAATCAATATGTTGAATAAGAAAGAAGAGAGTGGACATCCTTATTTTTTCCTGATCTTATCAAGAATGCTTTTAATTTTTCCTCATTTGGTATAATGTTGACTATAGGTTTACCATAAATGGTCTTTATGATGGTGAGATAGGTTCCTTCTATTCCCAGTTTCTTCATGACTTTTGTCATGAAGGGATGTTGAACTTTGTTGAAAGATTTTTCTGCTTCTATTGAGATCATCGTGTGGTTTCTGTCCTCAAGTCTCTTGATGTGTTCTATTACATTAATTGATTTGCACATGTTGAACTAGCCTTGCATCTATAGTATGAAGCCCCACCTGATTATAGTGCATGATCTTTTTTTGTGTTGTATTCAGTTTGCCAGAATTTTATTAAGGATTTTTGCATCAAAGTGAATCAGGGAAATTGATATATAGTTTTATTTATTTTTTGGTAGAGTTCTTATCTGGTTTTGGTATCCGGGTGATATTGGCTTCATAGAATGAATTTGTGGTGCTAGGAATCAAACCTACAGCCTCAGTGCATGCTAAACAAGCACTCTACCAACTAAACTGAACATCCAGCCCCTTCATAGAATGAATTTAGAAGTATACCTTCCCTTTCTATTTTATGGAATACTTTGAGGAAGATTTTTATTAATTCTTCTTTAAAGGTTTGATAGAATTTGGCTGTGAACCCATCAAGACTTGGGATTTTCTTTGTTGGAGGGTTCTTTATTACTGCTTCATTTTCATTATTTATTATAGGTCTAATAGGTTTAAGTTATTAATACCCTCTGGATTTAATTTTGGTAAGTCATAAGTGTTAAGGAATTTATTTCTTCTGTATTTTCATTTTTTGGGGGTGTACAAGTTCTCAAAGTAGTCTCTGATGATCTGTATTTCATTAATATCTGTTGTTATGGCCCTGTTTTCATCACTGATTTTATTAATTTTGGACTCTGTCTCTCTGTCTCTGTCTCTGTCTCTCTCTCTCCTTTTATCTCTCTCCCTCCTTTCCCCCTCTGTTAGTTTGACTAAGGGTTTGTCCATATCATTTATCTTTTCAAAGAACCAGCTCTTTATTTGATTGATTCTCTTGTGTTCTTAGTTTCTATTTCATTGATTTCTTCCTTGATCTTAATTCTTGATTTTTTGGTGCTAATTTTGGGATTGGCTTGTTGTTTTTCTAATTCCTTAAATCCTTTCATTAAGCTATTTATTTGTCCCTTCTCTAACTTTTTGATATAGGCACTTATAGCTATGAATTTCTCTTGTAAACCTCCCTTTGCTGTATCCCAAAGGTTTTGGGAAGTTGTGTTTTCATTATCATTTGATCATAGGAAGGTTTTTTTCCTCTCTCTCTTCAGTACTCAGGACCTTGCACATACTTTGTAAGCACCCTACTGCTTGGCTTCACTCCCAGCCCACTTTTAAATTTTTATCATGAGACAGGTTATCACTAAGTTACACAGGCTATCTCTAGCCTCAAACGTGCAATCCTCCTGCCTCTGCTTCCTGCGTTGCTGGTATAGGTGTAAGCCACTGCATCCAACTGATTGTAAGAACTTTTAAATTTTCTTTCTGATTTCTTCAATGACTCATTGATCTTTCAAAAGTGTTTTAATTTCCACATATCTGTGACATTTTTATATTTTTCCTCGCTATCAATTTCTAGTTTTATTCTATTATGATCTGATAAAGTACAAGGAATGACTTTATCTTTTTGTATTTATTGAGTTTAGTTTTATGAACTAGAATGTGGTCTATTTTAGACAGAGTTCCATATGATCCTGAGAAGAATGTGTATTCCACATCTGCTGATGAAATAGTCTATAGATACTTATTAAGTCTACTTGGCTTATGATGTTGTTTAAGCTCATAGTTTTTTTGTTGATTTTTTGCTTTGATGACCTGACTATTAAAGAGAGTGGGGTATTGGAGGTCTTCCATAATTATTGTGTCTGAATCTGTGTGTTTCTTCATGGCTAGTAATGTTTATTTTATGAAATTAGGTGCATCATTGTTTGGTGCATAAATATAGAGGATCATTATGTCCTCTCAGTTGATTGTTCCTTTTATTAACATGCTTTTGTTGCGGTTATGTTCTAACAAGTCAGTGTCCAACTCACAGTGATACTACATACAACAAGTGAAATAGTATTGTTAGTGTTTCTATGCTATTCATAGGGCTTTCAATGGCTAATTGTTTTTTTGGGAGGGCGGGGTAGTGGGTTGCTGGGTCCTTCTTCCAAATCTACAGTACCTGGTATTCCCAGGCAGTCGCCCATTCAAGTACTAACCAGGCCTGACCCGCTTAGCTTCCAAGATCTGACAGGACAGACACCACTGTAGTACAACTGAAGGATGTTAACTTGTAGTGACCTTCTTTGTCTCTTCTCATTAATTTAGGATTGAAGTCAAGCTTGTCATAAACTAGTATAGCTATCCCTCCATTTCTTTTGGCTTCCATATTCTTGGTAGATTGTTTTCCACCCTTTTACTTTCAGTCTATGTCATTCCTTGTGGATAAGATGGGTCTTTTGTATATCACATATTGAAGGGGTTTATTTTTGATCCAATTGGCTATTCAGTGTCTTTTTAATGATGAATTAAGACCATTTACATAGAAACAGAAAATTTTGATTATTTTTAAGTAAAAGGCTTTTTCTTCAGATTTTATTCATAAAGTTTCTAAAGTCTTATGGTTTAGCCTAGAATTGTAGCTAGCACACAGAAAACAATAAATGAATAATATTTACTAATATGTAATAATATGAAATTAATGAAAATCTGTATTCACCAACATTAAAGGGTAGCATTGCAGTAACACCAATGTCCAATGGGTGGAGCCCATGTTGCATTTTGTTAACTGCAACAAAGAATTGAATTTTTTAAAATAGATATTTCCATATCCTTGGGGGAATTTTAGGTGATTCTGTTTGAATTTCCTTTGAAGTGTACTAATTGGCACAGAACTGCAGTCTTTTCATATGGCATCTATCTGTATTTGATGACTTTCTAATAGAAAATGAAGTTTTTCTCTATATACAATTCAACTAGACTAACTTTATTGCATTTATTTCTGATTAAAAAGATGTAAAAGGCTAGATGTTTTAGCACATATCTGTGATATCAGCACTCAGAAGGTTGAGTCAGGAGGATCATAAATTTGAGCCCAGACTAGGCTTTATAGTGAGTTCCAGGCTAGCCTGGGACACATAGAAAACCCTATCTCAAACAAACAAACAATGAGAAAAATCTGTTTAAAGTAGAATGAAAGGTGAAAAGGTTGTAAACAATGTAGTATGAGATACATAATACCATATGAGGAAAAAAGAGTTGAAGCAGCGCTCAGTAACATTTAGTTACAAAGGCCTGGAATTGATGTAAGGCAACGGCATTTGTCTTACATTACTTGATTTGGCTTTCTTTCTTGAGTTATTTGTAGGAGAGCCTCAGTTAACTAGAGGTTCAACCTTGTATGGTTTTGCACATCAGCTTACCTGGCCCAGGTCTAGGACAGAATCTGTCATCTGCAAAATTCCTATCCCTCACATACTTCTCTGAATATTCTTTTTATGTTTTGCTCAATGGAACCTGCCTCTTATGTGAGGAGCTGCTCCTCCACTGCATTTATACGGGCTGCTTTTGCTTCCTGCCTCTTCTGCCCCTGGGCATTGAGATGCACCAGGTGCTAGCCAGCCCCCCATTTCTGTACCTAACCATTCTCCCTTCCATCTCCCTAAAGCCCCAGCATTGAAATCCTTGCCATCAGATTATTGCAAAACCCTTCCTTGCTATAATCATCTTTCCATTTCCTCTTTGTTTCTTTAGTATTTTTAGCTTCTGGCTCACTATCAATTTTCCCTAAAACTCCTGTGACGACTTTTGGTTATTTCAGTATCCAGACGGATGAGACGTTTAACACTATGGACTCTAGGTTCCTTACCCTCTTTTCTGTCCTTGATCTTGCCCTCTACCCAATGTGAGTCACTCAGTCCCACCGTCATCCCCTTGTTTTTGCATTTAGTAATAATGGCAGTCATACCATGATCTGTTTCTCGCTTACACTTTCCTACCTCTTAGTTCCATCTTTCTAGCTCACTCTTTCTATTGCCCTGTCTTCACTTTCCCACCCTCCTTTACTTCCCCAATTTATTAATTTGATCCCCCTTTCTTCTTTTATTCTCCTTCATGCTCTCCTTCTACAGCTTTACCTAAAATAGATTCCATGATTTGGAATAATTATTTTTTATTATTAAAATTGTTATTATTTTTATTAGTATATATTAATTGTGCAAAATGAAGGGTTTCATTGTGACATTTTCTATATGTGTAAAATGTCCTTTGATCACATTCACCGCCTCTATTACTCTTCCTTTCCTCTCCTCCCACATCCCCTTTATCCCTTCTCCTTCCACATCCCTAATAGTCCCCTTTTACCTTCATGTCCCCTCCCAACTCCATATTTGGAAGAAAATATGTGATTCTTGTCTTCATGAGATTGAGTTGTTTCACTTAACATGATGATCTCCATTTCCATCCATTTTCCAACAAGTGGAATAACTTCATACCTTGTTTGGTCTTTCACCACAGGTGCAGGGAAAACTCCATTCCTAGTTAAATCTAATTTATGTCTACCCCATTCCTACCTCTTTGCAACTGAACAAGACCAAATAAAAACCTACAGCCATGACTAGGGGGCTCACATTAAAGTTATCACCACTAACCTCAAGTGAACCCTTGGAGTCATCTGGCCGTCTCCTCCATGTTAATAGGGCATTCAGTGTCCCATTTTTTATAAAAGTGTTTTACAATGTGTGCATTAAAAACTTAGATTAAAAAAGAACAGAGAATTAAGGGAGTTCACAGCACATAATAAAGGTAAATATCTCATGAAATGCTTATTTCATATTTATACATACTTGTGTAGTAGTTTGAGGTGTGAAATGTTTTGTATGTACCTAACTCAGTGTCTGGCATATAATAGACCTTGAGCCTAAAGAAACTAAGATTTTCTCACTCAGTTATAATCTACAAGCTTTAGTATATCACAACACACTTGGCCTTTCCCACTAATTAAACAAACATTGACTGAGTGTTCCCTGTGTGTAGGCACTGTGCAAAATGAGTGCACTGTGCTCCAGGATCTGTGAATGGATGAATGAGGCCTTCATACCGTGTGAGAGGAGAAATTAGAGAAGTAATCTAGGCTACATTATGAAGGGTCATGTGCTCAGTGGTTTTGTTCAGAAATAATATTCAGCAGGAGAGTAAAAAAGGATAGAGGCAAAGTTGAAAACATGGAAATCTTTCATAAAACCAAATTCATTACTTATATCACACTTCATTATAATGTATCTACTTAGGTAGTACTAACATTCCAATAGCAGATTGTTGCTTTAAAATAGTTTCTGAGTTGTATTCATTCATGTATTTGTTCCACAACCCTTATGGGTGATGACCACATTTTATATGTACAGTATTTTGGGGATCTCAGAGTATCAGATATTGTCATTGGCCTCAAGGAGCTCACAGTCTATTGGTTGTGCTAGACTCAGTGATGAATACATGTGACCCTGTATCAGTGCTTTGAGAGGGGAGAACACAGGCTATTTATGGAGTGAAGAAGGGAAATGACCTTTTCGATGGGAGTCAAGGGAACCAGAGGAGGCGGTCTGTAGCAGTGTCCTGGGCTGAAGTTTGAAGGATGAGTAAGAATTAGCCTCTTGAATAGACTGGAGACCTGCCAGGCTATTCTCAGTGGTGGGAACAACTTATGCAAACTTCTAAATGAAACAACTGACTTTCTTCTTTAGTTTGAGGGGGCTTGAGCTCAGGCAGTTTGAATACTGGGGGTTTGAGCTCAGGGCTTTGTGCATGCTGGGTGAGTACTCTACCACTGAGCTATATCCCTAGCCTCTTGTTAATTTTGATTTTGAGACAGGATCTCACGAAGTCATGCAGGCTACCTCTGGCATCAAACTCACGATCTTGCTGCCTCTACCTCCTAAATTGCTGTGATTACAGACAGGCACCAAGGTGCCTGGGAAACAACTGAGTTTCTCGTGGCAGGAATTTATGGGACATCCAAGGACAGGGTGAGAGATGAGTTAGAAAGGGTAGTTAAACACTACATGTTAACATTTAAGTTTTATCTTGCTGGGAAAAAGGAGGATTTGGACCCACTCTGGTTAATTGATTAGCTACAACAGAGTAACACTATGTGACATAGTTGAGAAAGAGAAAATGGTAGGACAACAAAATCTCAGAGCTTTTGGGTACAACTTTCTTAAAGAAGAAAAGTTAGTAAGTCTCTTCTTTAGTCACTAACCCACTTTTGTCAGCTTGGGTCAGTTTCTGGCTTATGCTCAAAAACTCAATCTAAGAAATCTGCAGTTTCCCAGAAGGCTAATAATTCCTGTAATAACTACTCTCATGACATTTCCTGGATATGATAAATTTTCTTGTCCCATATTTATAGATGTATGTCAAAGATTTTTTTCAGAGGTTTTCTTCTACTTGAGCCCTCAAAATAGCAGGCAACATGCCTCACTCAAGGCAAGACAATGACTGGTCTGGCAGACAAAGGAAAGGTCTCTTAACACTGGTGTTCCCCGGGGCCACACCATCTTCTCCAAAACAAGCAGATTTGGCCAAAGCTCTTTATCTCAAAGTAATTTGGGTTCCTTGACATACTGTATAATGTGTCTTAAGACAAAATAATTCATCACCTAGAAAAACTAGTGAGATACTTCTGCCTTTGGGCTGACAGATGTGGCCTGTGAGATAAGGAGGAAGAAAGATTCTATTTTTAGAACATAGTAGATGTGCAACATCCTGAGTATGATTTTATTTTCTGTTCTGTGTTTCAAAATTGCTATGAGCTAGAAAATGTTCTTTTCAGATGGAAAGAACATAATCTGTTTCCCAATCACTGGTGGCTGTCACTTTTAATTAACCTTTGGGACTAACGAAGAAGCCAAAAATCTTTTTCCACAGGATCCACAGGACTGTGTATGTTCAGAACCTTTGAGTAGATTTTGATTTTTTTTCTATCTGGATGCCCCCCCACCATTTTTAAATAAACTTAGCATTTGTCTATCTTTATTTACTAGTATTGCCTTATGTACTTGTAATTACAAGCAACCAAAAATGTAGAAGTGATGCTGCTTAAAAGAACACAGTTCCTTTTCTTCCCACAAAGTTTAAATATGTCACTATGCTTACAAATGGGCTGGGGTTTAGCTCTGTTGGTAGAGTGCTGCTCCACAGTCTCTGAGGATGGGAATTCAATCCCTAGCGTTACAAAAATGGGAGAAGGATCTGGTAATCCACTCCCAAAGCAATCCCGAAACAATCAACCATTGAAAACCCTACTAGGGTCTCTATGAGACTGACCTGACTTGACTATACCTAATTACAACAAAACAACATGGCTACAGATAAGTTGCCACATTTTCCTTATTATGTTCATGGTTCTTTGGCTGGTGGAAAACTATTAGTAATTGTATTATATATAATTCTAAAAACAAAAATAATCCTTGTCTTTTGGAACAATTTTAGATTCACAGAAAAAAAATGAGATGACAGTACAGAATTTCCTATTTGCTTTTCTTCAATCACCTTTATTATGAACATCTTACATTAACATAGTATATTTGTTACAATAAATCAATCTTGATACATTATTAACTAAAGTCCATAGTTTATTTAGAATTCCTTACTTTTTATCTAATGTGCATTTTCTATTCCAGAATACTGTCCCCAGATACCACATTACATCTAATTGTCTCCTCTGGGCTCTGGCAGTTTCTCACTTGTACCTTATTTTGGATGTCTTTGACAGTTTTGAAGTGTACTGGCCAAATATTTTGCAGGATACCAATCTATATAGGGATAAATGTGGGGTGCAGAGAGGAAAGAAAATGGCTTAAGGCCTATTTGGCCCATATTGAGGCCTGAGGTGCACTCAGGACCTTTGTGTGACTTGCTGTGGCACACTGGCTTGAGTCCATGAGGTGTGAGACTGCACTGACAAGATGGCCCCTGTCTGGCACAACTGGGGCATGCCCCACCTTTAGACCCTTGCTCTCTGATAGGTCATATCCTATCACCCTAATGGCTACTAAGGGAAGGCCTATGATTGGTCACTTCCTGCCTCCTATGCACCTATCAAATAAGCATCTGAGTTTCACCTAATTTGCATCCCACTCACGACTGGCCAACTTCAAACAAAGCCCAGAGTTCTGATTGGTCCCAAGAGGAATATAAGGAGAGCTCGGTCACTGCATTCTCTCTTGCTTGATCCTCCGCTCTCTTACCACATCAACCACAACAGAGACAGAAGACTGCAAGCAAGAAGAAAAGACATCGAGAGATACCAGAGAACAACCACCAAGGAGAGAAGTCAACATCGAGAATAGTTGCTGCAGAGAACATGGGAACAGCTACTAGACCAGCACCAGAGGCCAGCCTGAGAAGACTACCACCGTGGAGAGCAACTGTATGAGCTGTACATCACTTAACCCTCAGAACTGTGTAATACTTAAAGCCACAGCACTTGTAAGAGCTATGGCACTGTACAATAAAGAGCTGTGTTTCTAAGAGACTTCCCAAGGTGTCTCTCATTCCGTTGCACTCACCTGGTCCCCATGGGTTCCCTGTTTGGAAGGAAAAGTGGTTGCATGTGAGGTTCCTGCTTCACTGTCCAGGTCCAGAGAAACATTGACACTGGAGCAGTGAGCCCCCACATATCTATTAAAAATTGCCTCATGTTTTTCCCACCGTCAGCCTGAAGTAATGGGGTATAGGAAGAAGACCTATGCAAAGATGCAAAGTGCCATTTTCATCACATCATATTCAAAGGTACATAAAATCATCTTGACTTATCATTGTGCCATTCATCTTAATCATCTGGCTCAGGTTGCATTTTTTAGATTTCCTTACTGTAAAGTTATTCTTTTCCCTTCTGTCTACACTGGACTCTTCAGAAGTGTGTCACTATGTGCAATCCACACTTAAGAAGTGGGAATTTGGGCTGGGTGTGATGGTGCACACCTGTAATCCCAGCAACTCAGGAGGTAGAGGCAGGAGGATCACAAATTGGAGACCAGAAGCAGTCTTTGTAATTTAGCAACACTCTATCTGTCTCAAAAAGCAAAAAAAAAAAAAAAAAAAAAGGGCTGGGCATGCAGGTCAGTGGTCCAGTACTTGCAAATCATACAAGCACAAGTACAACCCCCAGTACTAAAAAAAAAAAAAGTGGGAATTTGTATTTCATCTTTTTGAGGGTATCTTCATAATTTTTTTTTGTATTTCTGCAAAAGATTTGTTCCTTCTCTTCCTTATAATTACTTATGTAAATGATTTATACAAGTATTGACTTATCGATGTTTATTGTATACTTTGTTTTATTTTGTTGCTCCAATTGTTCCAGCTTTTGCCATTGGGTATTCTTTCAGTGGAGTTCCATGTCTCTATGACAAATTCCTATCAAAACTTTTCTTTTCCTTTTGAGCAATTCCATAACTTCTGACACTATAAGACACTCTCCAAGTTCATTTTGTGAACTTCCTGTCCCAGTTTTGGAGCCAGGTATTTCTCCAAGGACACTCTGGCCCCTTTTACTGGAGAATGACATTGGAAATCAAGACCGGCACTCATTGTTATGTGGTTGTCATTGCTTCTAGGCTCTTTCAACTGCAGAGCATGGAAATATATGTCCATATGCTCACCTATGTATATGCTCATATCTATAAATATTTCTATGTGTGAACATCTGTTTCTACATTAAGTTTAAGATGAATTCATACTGATGTCTCTAGCTCTAATTCATTACCACATGGATCATTTTAGCCTTCTAGCCTTACAGAACTGCAAACTCCCACTCTAATAGTGAGAAATATGGCTCCCATCATCCATTTCCTCAATTGTTCAATTTATAATTATAAATTATAAATATGTGGGGCTATCAAAACCATTGGATTACACCCTGTGGAAAAGAATTTTATCAACTAGGGTATAGTGCTTATGTACAATTCATTCTGCCTTAGGTCTTGTATGTCTTGCAGACTCTACTCATTTCCAAAAGTACTTAGATCAGCACTCTTTCCTCTTTGTCTTCACTGAGGTTGTATCATGCATTTTTATGTGGTTAGATTCTCATGCCACAGTCTGTATTTCTTCCAGGGATGTTGCTAAATAACTATT
>VMDO01018115.1:30000-43041 GCA_007922755.1 Pedetes capensis
ATGCTTCCTATTTGTACTCCTGCCTGGCACCATACTTACATGTGAACACCTAGCTTGAACCCCCTGGCAAAATTCTCAAACATTTTTTGACATATTTTTTATTTTTTAATGTTTTATGCTAAACCTTTTGGCAATTTGACCTCTGGCTAGGGGGATATGCATTGATAAAATCTATAGAACATTAGAATTTTAGTGAAAATATCAGGTCAATTACTTCATTCCAAGTTTTTTCACATAGCTGCTACTCTGTTAATCTCAAATTTAGCACATCCCAAATTGACTTATTTCTTAGTTTCTCCTTATACTTTGACAGAAGCATTAACATTTTCCAATCTCCAAAAGTAGCACAATAATTTAAAAAATGGATGGACTTTCTGACTTGGGTAGAACTGAGTTTGTATGCTACCTTGAAGAACTTTGCAGGTCATTTAAATTTTCTGAACTTTAGTCAACTTATCTGTGAAGGTGGAACAATAATTCCAACCTCACAGCAACCTCACAGGAGTTATCATATGTTAAACAGGCAATAAAGGGTAATATCATGAGAAATTCTGGCATAACCTTTTATCGTTCCTTTTTTACTCTTTCAAATATCTAGTCTTTGATAAAGTACTATAATTTCTTTTCTTGGAAACATTTCATAGATATTCCATTGTATTAGCTTTGTGTTACTTCAATGAAATACCTAAGGTAATTAACTTATAAAGATAAAAGATTTATTAGGGTCATTGTTCAGGAAGTTCTAGTCCAAGATCAAGGAACCCCATTGGTTTAGGCCTCTGGTGAGGGCACTGCATGGCAATGGTGGAGAGTGTTGTTGGAGCTAGCTGCTCACATCATAAGCCAGGAAGCAGAGAAAGAGTGAGAGACCCAGGTGCCACAATCTCTTTTGAAGGCATGCCTCCAATGACCCAAGTACCTCCTATAAGGCCCTACCTCCTAAAAGTTCCCAACTTCCCAGTAGCACCAAGCTAAGAACCAAGCCTTTAACACAAGGACCTTTGAGAGACACTATCCATACTCAAACCATAGCAGCTTCCTTTATGTTCTTATGGGAATTAACTTATTCTATTATATTTGGTGGGCTGGGATTTAGCTCAGTTGGTAGAGGGCTGCTCTGTAGTCTCTGAGGTCCTGAGTTTGATTCCCAGCACCGCAAAATGGGAGAAGGATGTGGCAACCCACTCCCAAGGCAATCCCAAAACAGTCAGCCATTGAAAACCCTATGAGGGTCACTATGAGCAGACTCAACTTGACGGCACCTAACACACACACACACATCGACTTGACGTCACCTAACACACACACACACACACACACACATTATATTTGGTGGTGGTGATAGATTCTGTTGAGTCAAGTCCAACTCATAGTGACCCCATGTACAACAGAATGAAACAATCCCCAACACTGTGCCATGCCCAGCATTATGTCAGTGTCTCTCTGCTATTCATAGGGTTTTCAGTGGCTGATTGTTTCAGGATTGTTTTGGGAGTGGGCTGCCAGGTCCTTCTCCCATTTTTGTGTTGATGGGGATTGAACCCAGGAAACATCAGAGCAGCAGTCTACTAACTGAGCTAAAACCCAACCCCTTATTGTGTTTAGATCACTGCAAATATCTCTTGGCTAGTATCTGTATCTTTTCATCTGCAAATCATTTTTTCCTTAAAATTGAAAGGTAATTCTGAAGCATTCTTAGCAAACTGATTTTTATATGCTATGTCCTTGCTTTAGAACATTACTGACATCTTTCTTTTTCAGAGTCATGTCGAATTATTAGTTTGACTTTATTACTCTGTAGAGGAGGCTGTGTTATTGTGGAAAGAGCATAGTTTTTGAATTCAAACTAAACTAGAGTCAAACTCTGGGTACAAAATCTACTATATGTTGTGAAAGTAACCTAAGCTTTCAATCTCAGCTTGTTCAACTACAAAATAATGTCTATTTGTTCAGTAAAGGATTAACTCAATAGGCCTGCACTGTCTAAACTCTGCACATTTCAAATAAAGGATTGGTCCTTGTCCTACTCTTAAGTGATAACATCTAAGCTCTTGGAACATTCTGCCAGATAAGAGTGTTTTTGTTTACTTGAGACCTTGGACCATACCAGGTGGCTTATGCTAATAATATGGTTTACATATGGTTGATTTTGAGGATGGTCTTGGAGATTTCCAAAATCTGTCATTTCTCGGGTTTTTTAAAAATAATTAAATGAAATAGTTCGTATGAAGCATCTGGACAGTGAGTAGGTTGTTTCTTTCCTTCATAGTCTTTATAATTCTCTTCTCCATTTATGTAGGCTTATACCTGTCTGTTCTCCTTTTACGTTCAGTAAAGATATAGTTTCACATATGAGGCTGGACACACTTAATATTTGTTTATATTTTGACCATCCTGTCCTGACTATGTGGACAACCTTATGTTCCCCTTTTGCCCAGAGTACCAGGTAGAGTGTTTGGAGGAGAGGCCTCTTTAGGAAGTGATTAGGATTAGATGAGATCATTAGGGTAGAGCTTCCATAATTGAATACTGGTGCTTTGTAGGAAAACAGAGAAACCAGAAGGCACACATCTGTATACCCATTGTAGTTTGCCATGTGATGCCCTGTGTCACCTTGGGATTCTGCCAACAGGAAGCAGATTGCTGGATTCAACCCATTGACCTTGGCCCAGAATAAACCTCTTATCTCTAAAATATCTGTGTTACTGTGTTATTGCCAACACAAAATGAACTAATATAGCAAGAAATTAATAATAATGAACTAATTGTAACAGCATACTATAATAAAAGTTATTCAAAACATGAATTATTTATTTCTGAAGTTTTCTATTCAATATTTTTAGATTGTAGTTGTCTGTGGGTAACTGAAATTGTGAAATGTAAAACCTAAGATAAGGGGGAGACTATTGTACCCGCTTTGTCATCAAAGGCATTTTATGAAATTCATCAAGGTGCTCACGTATTTAAGTACAATTTGAAGGCCAAATCCCATATAAGCTAATGGTAACACATTAATAGCTTCTACTTATTATAGGCTTACTACATCCCGGATGTTATAGTATGCACTCCAGTTTTCACATACACACACACACACCCCACAACTCCACATATATATGAACATGAGGCTCAAAGTATTTAATCACTTTGCTCAAAGTTACACAGCTAAGTGATCCAGCCGGGAATCATGCTCCAGACCCTGCACTAAAGCTCCTCTCCTAACCACTGTGCAAGACTGCCAACAATAGAGATTGAACACTTATAATTAGCAACATTTGTTCCTATATTTGAGAGATGATGGTGGCTAGCTAAGGGCATTTTTCTTTGAAGGCAGGACTAAAAATGGTGTCGCTCACACGGTGTTTCCTCTGAGCCACCAAACTACAGTTAAATGAAGTGCACATAGGTCCAATGGACTATTTTTTCTTCTTAACCCTAGGATTTTATTCATAATAATTGAGTTTCAGAGAAAGCTTTGGGTTTTATTTTCCTTCAAAAGATATAAACTTTGGGAATTGCTTGAAGAAAATATAAACGTGGAAATTATGTTAGTACTAAAATTGTGATAAGATAGTTACTGTTTCTGTAGGAGAAATAAATCTAGAGTTTTCCTATAGCAAGAGTGCTCCATCTTTTAGAGTAGATGTTTCACTGGGGCTAGCGCCAAAGGGCACAGGCAATATATCATAAAATTTATCTGGAGAGTAGCATATGGGAAGCCATGTGTATTTACTGAGCGCTTTTGTGAGGGTCACTATGAGTTGGACATGACTTGACAGCACCTAACAACAACATAGTAAAAATAATTTTGGGCATGTTTCTGAAACTTTTTTTCTTGAGTTCTGCAAGCACTGATAATTTACAATGTATATTTTATCAGCCATGAATATAAATAGTTATTTTAAATTAGCTTGGATAACTAGACTGAGGTAATCAATTATTATTTCTCTCCATTAATATGAACAATTGACTACTTTCTGCTTGAGGTCATTCTTCTTAAGAATCCTAATTTGTATAGAAGATTTTCATTAGAGAAGGACCACTGGGTCCGGTGGATGCCCTTTGGGAAGTAGTACAACATGGTGGCTTGGGCATCAGACAGACCAGGTCCAAGTACTGGCTATTTCAGTTAAGGGCTGCGCGACCTTGAGCAGGTTGCTCATGTACTCTTAGCCTCACTTATAGAATGGGGTTACAAATGGTTACTATGTATAAGGAGTTGTTAGAATTAAGTAAAATAATTCATACAAAGCACTAGGATGTACTTGGCACAAAGGAAAAACAATATATGATATTCACATTTTTATTTCACCAAGAAAAAAATGTGTTTGGCATGTTTTACTCTGTATTGACTTATTTGTCCTCATTCAATTTGGAGTTATCTCATTACTACTGGTGGGCTTTATGAGACTGATGCTATTATCAGGTCGGTGAAGCCTTCTCAATTTTTTTTTTTTTGCAGAGATTCTATAGCAAGAAGATTCAATTTGATGAGTATTAATCAACTACCAAAATAAAATGATGTTTCAGGGTTTGGCTTTTCTTCATGGTGTATGTGAACAGAGGTTTTCCAAGTTCTAACCAAATGAAAAGAAATGGACATTTTCTTCTTGAGTTCTTTAAAAGACATCATTTTAGTTCTAAGAGCACAACACTATTATATGGAAACTATAATGGGAAGAGTTAACTTTTTTTTCTTTATAAAACCATGAAAGCTATGTATTCTAAGTTGCAACGAGTGAGGGAAAATGTCCAATCTAATTCCACTGAGATGGTGGATTCAACATGCGGTGCTTTGACTTTGTTGAGCTGTCTACCCAATACCAATCCAAAATGGCTTTCTGCAGCTGTCTACTGCTGTCCATTCTAGTGGGCTTCTTTATTTATGTTCTGTGAGATACATTGTGCCCTGTGGTATTCTCGCTTAGATTTTCTTTTCCTCCTACCTAACATCTACATTGGGGTTTATCTGAGTTGGTAGAAAGCTGCTTTGTGTTCTCTGAGGCCCATGGTTAGATCCCTAGCACCACAAAAATGGAAGAAGGACCTGGAAGCCCACTCCAGAAACAATCCTGAAACAATTAGCCACTGAAAACCCTATGAATAGCAGAGAAGCACTGATATAGTGCCAGGGATGGCATAGTGCCAGGGAGTATTTTGTTCTGTTGTACATAGGGTCTCTATGAGTTGGACTCGACTTGATGGCCCCCAACAACAACATCTACACATTAGTCAAGCACAATTAAAGTGCTTATGGTACTATAGTAAAGTACTATGCTTCCAGGTTCTTGATTATCTTAGCTTTTTGTATTAGTGTTTTGTCTGAATTTATGAAATGATAGTTTTTAAGGATGAGGGAAATCTATTCTCTGCGGAACATCCACACCAGTCACAGTTGTAAAGATATCATCTTATGTGACCTCCCCATTTCAACTTCTATTGTTAGTTGGGGTATCTAGTGACATGATGATATAGTGATAACGTAATCTTTATTGTGAAGCTCCTACATGATAGTCACTGTGCTAAGCTCCTTCTGTACATTTTTTATTTATTCTTTACAATAGTTTTATGAGGTGGCTATTAGTATGAATATTTCCACTTTGCAGATGAAGAAATCGATGCTTAGCAGCTCTTCAGTAATCTTACACTTGCCGAGTGCACATAGCTAGTAAATGACAGATTCTGGATTTGAGAAAAAAATCAGCAGTACTGGGATTCTTGTCATCACTCTCAGCTTATCTCTAGGTTTTGGAAAAGTCAAAATTTACTCCTTTGTGAAAAATAATTAGGACTCCTTCACTCATACCAATCATTTATCTATCATCATGCTACTTCAGATAGTTGTCTAACTTTTCAAAACATATTTCTTTCAATTTATTACAAACTTCTGTAAGGAAAGGCCCACTTTAATATCTTATATTCCCCACAATACCTAACAAAGTAACTTGAAAATAACAATTGAAAAAATATTTGACTCTTTTTGTCCAGTGTTGACTTATTACCTAGATGCACTTTGAAGATACATGTTTCCTCAACTGAGGTTATGGGCTGACACAGATTAGTGAAATACTGTACTCTGAATGGGTTGCACATGGCTTGAGAAATCAACCCAGACTATTGCTATGGAATTTCTAGTTAGTGCAGTGTTAGTTAAAGGATATATCTAAGGAAGATTTATTAATAGTTAGCAATCCTTTCTGCATGAGTTGAAAAAAATCCAAGAATTAATGACATTTCTGATGCTTACTACTAGAAGTGACATTTTAATCTTAGCTACTACTACAGTAACCAGATCATACAATATATGATACTATGGATGTTTATAATTTTAAAGGGAAAATTAATTTCCATGCAAAATAAAAAATAATTTCTATAGAATATCTAATCTCATGGTGATTCTCTTCTACTTCTGCCCACCAAATGTAGAAAGCCAATATTAAAAATAAAACTAGTTTTACATAGAGATAATTATCCTGATTTACCACCAGGATAGCAAATACAAGAACAACAAAATATTTGAGTAGCAATAGTTCAAAAAATTCTGAGGGTCAAGCTCAGACAAGGGAAAGCCATAATTAATTGGTGATTCCTAACATAGAAGTAGAAGGGAGAATGGAAGCATGCATGGTAAATTATTGTTGTTCCTTGTCTTAGTCCATTTTCTGCTGCTATAACATAATACCAGAGACTAGGTACTTTATAAATAATGGCAGCTTACTCAGCTCATGATTCTGGAGGCTAGGAAGCATGTCATTAGCGTATGGTGAAGGTCTGTGTCCTACATCATGACATGGTGGACAGGTAATAGAGCATGCGCAAGACAGAGAGAGGAAATCAAGCCAAATTTTTCTGTTTCATCAGAAACCCACAACCATGATTGACCAACCAACTTCTGTGAAAACAGCATTATAATTCATTAGGGCAGACTTAATCACCTCTCAGTGACCCCATTTCTTAACACTGTTATGATGGCAATTACATTTCAACAGAGAAATTTAATTTGGGGGAAAATGTTCGAATTGTACATACCTGGCTCTGTATTTTGAGTGATTTCTTGGTAGTTAGAATAGCTTACCTTGACTCAGCCTTTCTTGCTTTTCCTCTCAATAAATGGAATATGTGTAAAAGATGACTTAACAAGTACAGTTACCAAAGACAGCAAAGGTAGCAGGTAGACCCAAAGAACCAATTTCCTATCTTAGTTTCATTCTGACTGAACTTTAACCTCTTGGACTCAACAATGTGAAGGAAGTAAAGGTGATTAATTTAAAAAGAGAAAGAGAGTTGGGTCACAAGATGGGCCATGAAACAATATTAACCTGAACTATATGTGTCTAGCAAGGCAGCTACAATGACAGTAAAATACATATTTTGATGACAAACATCACTGCAAAATCAGTGTGTTGTGATAAAAATTGGGACAAGAATAATCTGTGCAGTTATCTTCTTGTGTGTGTTTTGATTCAAAAGCAATTGTCATCCAAATCCAATTTCAGAATCATTATCCTTTGAAAGAATACTTAATATGAAATGGAGGGAAGGCAGCTTGGAGTTTTTCATAAAGGTCCAGATTTATCCAGCAGATCAAAGAACTGATATTTAGAAATGTTCTTGTTTACTTGTCTCCCTAGACAACTGTCCTCTAGAAATTAATGACAAAGGTCTTATAGTCCTTGGTCCTGATGAAATATTTAGTCACAATAAAGATTCATATCCAAGATTCCAAACTTAGTACAGTTCCATAGGGAAAAACAACACTTATTTGTCATTTTGTTATTTTATTTAGAGAATATTTTCTTTTTAAATTTCATTCTTAACATTTATTCAATCTTTAAATTCTTAGTTTTGTGGTATTTTCAGACAACTTACTATTGTCATTTTACAGACTGATTTTTATCTTTGTTTTGTATTTTTTTGTATTACCAAACTCTCTTTTTGAAATGAACAATTATGTCATTGATCATCTAAAGAGGTAATATGTTCTCTTCTAATATTGCTTGAATATTTCTATTTTTTTGGTACTCTTCATCTTCCCCACCTTCTCCCAACTCTGGGCTCTTTCAATTAATTCTTACATCCTGTCAACTTACTGATATCACACTTGTCCACTTGGAGTTATTTTCTTATATTCCACCATTCCAGGTATTAATTGCTGCTAGATAATGGCTTTGAAACCTGGGACTATAATTTGTCTTGGTAGATGGACAAAGCTGAGCTAGACAGTTTTATTTGGTGTCTTTCATGCAGTTGCCTTCAGATGTCAGCTAGACTGCCAGTCTTCTGAAGACTCCTTTGGGCTGGTGGTCGAAAGCAGTTCACTCATAAGGTTGGGTCAATGTTAAATATGAGCTCAGAATAGCTCTGGAGGATAGACCAGAGTGCCTGCACATAGCCTTTTGTTGTAGCTTGTGCTTCTGTCTGCATGGGGATGAGATTCAAGAGGGAGTTTCTCCAGGGCATATGTTAAGTGGTATCAGATAGTACTTGCCATTCTGTGTATTCTTAATATTCCATGTGAGTTTGAAAAAATGTGATTGTACTGTTGTTAGATGAAGTATTTTATAAATGTCAATTAGATCCAGTTGAGGGTAAAAAAAGAACAAGCATTCCATGAAATGTAGGCAAAGGCTGTGCTGGCCAAACAGGTCACCAAATCCAGGATAGACTCAAGGGGATGGTAAATGAGACACTGTTTTATGATAGAGGAATGATAATATCACATTGTGTAAGAATATGTAGGATATGGGATATTTTGAAGAATATATTCTGTCAAATTAATATTTGCTTTATTAAAAAGGCATAACTAGTATCTTTTATCCTAAAAATTTCTTGATCAAAGTGCCTAGCCATTTGAAAAGTAAAAATTAATGTTTTTAGAGACCTTAAACATTTAGGGACATGAAATTCAGTTGAAGGCAGATGCCAAGCTGTTTTCACGGGACAAAGAAGCTATATATATATGGGAAAAAGCACTAGTTTAGGAATTAGGAGTTGGAAGTTCTAATCTGACAACCTTAAATGTTTTCTTATAACTTAAACCATTTTACATCTAACCTTCAAATGCTTTTCAAACTTCAGCATGCATCAGAATCACTTGAAGGACTTGTTTTTTGAAACATGGACTGTTGGGCCACCCTCCAGAATTTCTGATCCAGTATATCCAAGATAGTCCTGGAAATGTAAATTTCTATTGAGTTCCTGGGTGAAGTTGATGGTGCTCTGGGTACTACATCTTGGAAATCATTGTCTTGAATTTCTGGAGTGTTGAGCTACTACTAGTGTGACTGGGGTAGAAAAATCTTTCAGCTGAGTTTGGGGAAAACCCACTAGAATAGTACACCTCCAATTTGAATAGGCATAACCTGCGAGATCTTGTTAAACGCAAATTCTCCATTTCTAACAGGTGCTCAGGTGATACTCATGTTGCCCATAGAGAAAGTACCGGAGCCCACAAAAAGAATATTGCATATCAATGCATTTGCCTATGTAATCTTTAACAATCATTACAAACTTAAAATCAGCCATCAGGGGGATTATGCTAAAAAGAAGTCCTGATAGAAAGCCACTGGTAAGTTAGCAGTGCAAACATGATTGAAAAATGACAAGAGGTACCAGAATGAAGTGAAATACAAATGCAAAAGCAGTAGCATAATGGTCCTGCCATATTCCACATTAAGTCTTTCTTGGACTTTCCTTGTCAGAGTCCAATTTTTAAAGGTATCATGTGTCTTGTTATGAAATTTTTTGTGTACAGTGTATGCAAGGGACATAGAAAGTATACAGAAGAAAACAACAAACATAACCTCTTTTTAAAAGTTATTTTGACCCAGAATAGATAGATAGATAGATAGATAGATAGATAGATAGATAGATAGATAGATAGATAGATAGACAGATAGGGAAAGTCCAAAAGTAGGTGAAAATAGAAGTCACTTTTCACTAGTGGAGAAGCTTCACTAAGACACAACTATTCTTACCATGCTCAAGGCTCTCCCTGATACCCAGAATATCATTATAGATTAAGTTCTTTAAAGGATGTTAACATGAAAATGTTTCTGGAAAGATTATTATTTGATTTATTTTCTAAACCAGATAACACACTAGAAATGGACATGTATGGGAGTGCTTTTGGAAACCATGTCTGTTTTATTCCTATACTCAGAGACTCAGATATAGTAGATCTTATAGGCTCATAGTCTACCTTTGAAAATCCCTCGGAGTGATCTGCAGTTGAGATCCATTGCCTTGATGGGATTTAGATGACCAAGTCTTTTCTGCTGAGAATAACATGGGGCAGAATGAAGTTAAGTGGAGAGGAGGCAGTGTGGAAAGCAAGAGATTTGTTATCAAAAGTTCTTGGCTTGAATTTTAGCTCTGTTCCTAGGGTATAATCATTGGTAAAATATCTCTACCTCTATGAAGTGAGTATTGAGAAAGGGTCTTGCTATGTAGCCCAGGCTGGCCTAAAATTTATGATCTTCCTGCCTCAGCCTCCTGAGTGCTGGGATTACAACATGTCATCCTGTATGTTGTAGGAAAATGAGCAGGATATCTAGTTCCTACCTGCTACATGCCAGTAGCACCTCCCTCACTCTCCAGTTATAATAACCAAAAATGTTTCCAGAATTGCCAAACCTTCATTTGGAGGGCAAATATTGCTTTGCATTGAGAATTACTGCTATAAAAACAATTGTGTTTAGGTGATTAAGAACAAAATTTTAGCATCATTAATTTATAGTTTCCTTCTTTTTTTTTTTTCAGTCCTCAGAACTTGAATCCTGGGTAGGTAAGTGCTCCACCACTGAGCCACACCCCTGGCCACCCCTCTTTTACAATTTTTAAAATTTTAGATAGTTCTCGTTAGGTTATGCATGCTTTGGTCTCAAACTTGTGATCCGCCTGCCTTAACCTCCTACACTGGTGGGATTACAGGCATGTGCTACTGCTCCTGGCTAAGCTGAATGTTTTTAAAAACTGTATCTAAAGTCAGGGCCATAGTGTTTTATAACACATTTTGAGAAATGGTATTTGTACAAATGCCAATGAGAAAATTAAAGATGACCCTAGTTGTTGCTTATTAACTGAAGAGAAATTTTCAAAGAAACAAATTTACTCAACAAAATCAGTTATTTAGAAGTAACTTTATAGCTAGGCATGATGGCATATGTCTGTAATCCCAGTGACCTGGGAGTCAAAGGCAGGAGGATAACAAGTTCAAAGCTAGAGGGAGACTGTTTCACGTAGCAAGAACCTGTCTCAAGTTAAAAAATAAAAAAGGAGTTAAGGTTGAAGCCCAGGGGTACAGCGATTAGAAAGTATATGCAGGACCCTGGGTTCATCCCCCTAGTACTACAGAAAAAAAAAGAGAATAACTTTATAGCTCTCCAAAGTTCAGAGAGATCTATACAGAATAAAAGAATAAAACTGAGATAAACAGAACTCTATAATGGTACACACTTCATAAAATAATCTTTTTATCACTTGGCAAATAACTCCACTTAAAAGAAGAACAATGTTCTGTATTGCCAAGTATGTCCCAAATACAAAGTAGCACATTGGCAGATTCTGGCTGCACTGACCTTTGTTCCTAGGCTCTGGGTTAGGTTTTAAATACAAACAAGGGATTTGTGGATTATTAATCTTACCTCAAGGGAAGGAGAACTACAAACTACTCTTTAGATGACTCAGTCTAAAGGGATGATTCTGGGGACATGAGAAAACATTTTCACATATTTGAATAAGGTACAGTTAAAGATAGAGTATAAAAATTTTCATAAATAGAAACAGATGGTCTAACTGAGATCTTGGGTGCAAATTATAAGGATAAAGATTTCAATTACACTCTAAGGCAGCATATTTTACTGGACTTTACCATAATGGAATGGACTCCATGGTGTAATAATGAATCTTCAGGCACCACAGGTTTATATATGCTTGTTAATTCATCATTCGTGCACCAACTCAACAAACAATTACAAGTGTCTACTATGTGCTGGGCATTGTTTTAAATTCTGAAGCTATAATCCTAAACATACTACATGTGTTTCAAGTTCCAATTATTACTGGATGATTATAGTTGTTCCTCCTCATTTTGAGTCATACCACATCAGCAAATGGAGGTCACTGGGGTTTTACTCCATTTCTGTCATTAAGGTAGATTCTACTTTGAGGAGGTAACTCTTCCCCAGTTCTCTTTTCAGTGCCTTTCAACCTGGGGGGCTCATTTGCAGACACTATATCTGACAGTGTTTCTCTGCTATTCATAAGGTTTGTGATGGCCAATTGTTTTGGGAGTGGGCTGCCAGATCCTACTCCCTAGTCTGTCTTAGTCTGGAAGGTCAGCTGAAACTTGTCTACAGTGGGTGAGGCTGCTGGTCTGTAATACTGGTAGCATGGCTTTCAGCATCACAGCAACATCCAAACCCCCACAATACAGCAAACTGAAAGATATGTAGGGGTTTGGGAAAATTAGAAATTGCTAAAGGGAAATGGAGCACACAAATATGGACATTCTAGGCATCAGTGAGCTAAAATGGACTGGCATGGGACATTTTGAATCAGATAATCATATAGTCTATATGCTGGGAATAAAAATTAAAGAGAAATAGGACTACGCTCATCATCAAAAAAGACATTTCAATATCTGTCTTGATGTACAAAGCTGTCACCAATAGAATAATATCCATTTACCTACAAGGGAGGACAGTTAATATGAATATTATTCAAATTTACACACCCACCACTAAGATCACAAATGAAGATACAGAAGATTTTTATTAGCTCTTACAATCTGAAATAGATCAAACATACAATCAGGATATACTGATAATTACTGTTGACTGGCCTAGCCCTGTGGAATCCGATACCGTCAGATCTCGGAAGCTAAGCAGGGCCGGGCCTGGTTAGTACCTGGATGGGAGACCACCTGGGAACACCAGGTGCTGCAGGCTTGGGAGAAGGACCTGGCAACCCCCTCCCAAAAATCAATCTGCCATTGAAAACCCTATGAACAGCAGAGAAGCACTGATAATAGTGTTTCCCCTG
>VMDO01018116.1:0-43032 GCA_007922755.1 Pedetes capensis
CAGCACAGAGGAGACAACCAGAGCACACAGGAGACAACCTCAGCACAGAGGAGACAACCTCAGCACAGAGGAGACACCAGAGCACACAGGAGACAACCAGAGCACAGAGGAGACAACCTCAGCACAGAGGAGACAACCTCAGGACAGAGGGATAACCTCAGCACAGAGGAGACAACCAGAGCACACAGGAGACAACCTCAACACACAAGAGACAACCTCAAAACACAGGAGACAACCTCAGTGCACAGGAGACAACCTCAGCACAGAGGAGACAACCTCAGGACAGAGGAGACAACCTCAGCGCACAGGAGACAACCTCAGCCCACAGGAGACAACCTCAGCACAGAGGAGACAACCAGAGCACACAGGAGACAACCTCAGCACAGAGGAGACAACCTCAGCACACAAGAGACAACCTCAAAACACAGGAGACAACCTCAGCGCACAGGAGACAACCTCAGCACAGAGGAGACAACCTCAGGATAGAGGAGACAACCTCAGGACACAGGAGACAACCTCAGCACAGAGGAGATAACCTCAAAACACAGGAGACAACCTCAGCACAGAGGAGACAACCTCAGGACAGAGGGACAACCTCAGCACAGAGGAGACAACCAGAGCACACAGGAGACAACCTCAGCACAGAGGAGACAACCTCAGCACAGAGGAGATAACCTCAGCGCACAGGAGACAACCTCAGCACACAGGAGACAACCTCAGGACACAGGAGACCACCTCAGCACACAGGAGACCACTTCGCCACAAGGAGACAACCAGAACATATAGGATACAGCCTCAGCATGCAGGAGACAACCAGAGCACACTCAGCAGGAGTGGCCTCACGGACACCAGGAGCACAGTTGCTGCACAGGACAACACCTCCACCCCACACATGGGCGCCACTCCAAGAGGCAGCACCAGCCACTCCTGTCCCACTGCGCCAGCCACTTCCACTCCACCCAACAACACCGACCACCTCTGCTGCACAGCACAGGCCATCTTCACTTCATGATGCTCCACAGGCCCTCCACTCCGTGTGACAGTGATGACACTGTCCATGTCCATTCCATGTGACACTGACAGCACCAGCCACCCCTGTTCCACGTGACTACATGGGGCATTGCTGCTCCATGTGGTGACACTGACAACGTCCACTCTACCGCTGCACTGTGGCCAGTCTGGGACACACTCCTGGGACACATCTGTGACCTGTGAGCCTTGTGTGCTGGGAGACTACCTGGCAGATGTGCCATTTGGCCACCAGATTGTGGCTGGGACCCTCCCTGGGGGTGCACACATCCCAACACGGCTCCTGTCCCCACTGGTGCTGCAGAGCCTGGGACTGGCCCACTGCCTGTGCCTTTTGTGTGGCCACATGTTGCCCGAGATTGTTCTGGTTTGGGGAGCAATCACCCTACCTGCTGCCCACACAGCAGCCTTCAGAAGCCGGTTGTGCTCCTGGCCCTGTCCTGGAGGTCATTGTCACCTGGTTCCCTCCTCCCAGAGACACAAGGGACAGAGCCAGAGAAGGCAGCAGCCATAGCCAGCAGCACTGGCCATGCCCCTCCAGTCCCCCTGCCTCTCTGGGGCTTGAGTTCGGAGTCCGGAGACCAGCTGCCATCTCAGTGAGGCAGAGCAGGGGCTCCCGTGTGGCCACCGGGCGTCACTGTCCTCAGACACTGCCAAGTGCTCTGTCTCATTCTTTTCCAAATGTTGCCACTCATTGTCTCATAATTGAGACCATCTCTCTTTCCAGAAGGCAAGTCACACCCCAGCCCACTGCCTCTGCTTCTTATGAGATCTTCCCACAGCCCTTGCCCACATCCCTGGTGTCCCCTGGGTCTCTTTCTGGCCTCCCCACACCTGCCTTCCATGTCATTTCAAAGACAGTAGATTATGGGACAGAATGCGCGATGGCCGAGCACCACGTCATCCCCCAGCCTGGGCTGGGAGTGGGCAGTGAATGTCACCTGGGCTCCCCGCACCCCACTGGCTGCCTGGAGAGGACAGGGTGCTCCTCCACAGGGCAGGGATGATGAGACTGCCCCTGCGCACAGGAGGAGTGTGTGGAGTGAGGCCAGGGCTTGAGGACACAGCCCTGGGGGAGGCTGAACGTGGAGGGGTGAGAACGTCCTGAGTGCCTGGGCAGCATGGACCAGGCTGAGATACACCTGGGCTCTGGGCACCATGAGAGTGTGCCACTCACTCATGCAGACAGCTGACTTGTGCCAGCAGAGCTCCCCCACGTAGGGTCACTCTGGGCCAAGCAGGACGGGACCTCTGAGCATCCTGCCCAGTGCCTGGCACACAGCACCCGCAGGTGAATTGTCATTGTGTCTGCTTGCCTGTCATCCGACCTATCCCAGGCACTGGCATCCTCACCCAAGACCACACCCTAGCAATGACAGTCTACTTGGGGGTTACATCCAAGTCAGTGCAAAGCCTGGTGGGGACAAGGTCTGGTGAGAACCACCGGTGGCTCCAGCAGAAGTCTCAGGGCTGAGCGTTAGGGACGTCCAACCCCACCAGAGGATAAGACAGAGGCTGAACCTCAGGGAACAGAACCCATCTGCTCTTCCCAGCAGATACCCGAGGGCCAGAGCCCTCCTTGCTTACGAGCAGCCTCGGCCTTTTGCACTGCCTTCCGGGACCCCACCCCGGCTCTGAGGCTCAGTCTCGGCATCCAGCACCACCGCGTGCTGCCCGCGTACACGCTCACCACTTCATTCTCCGTGGGCTCCTTCGGGGCCGCGCCTCGAAAGGGACAGGAAGGAGGACCCAGGCCCCCAGGAGACGCAGACTCCTCCCGGCTCATTGTCTTCCCTGTGAGATCTGAGTGAATTCCTTTGCTGCATTTGGCTTCTGTAGTCATCTTCTCTTCGATTTTGTGACCAGGAGGATAAAGGCTTCAGCGAGGAGAACGGGAAGAGCGAGAGAGAAGACACCCGGAGGCGAGCTCAGAGCAAACGCCGAGGCGGCTCCCGACCTCGCACGCCATCGCCTGCCTCCAGGCTGTTGGACGGGCCGGCTGAGCTAGGGGGCACTTCCACAGGAAGGAGCGGCTGAGCGTGGCTTATTGCTATTTCTCATTTTTTGTTGTCATTTCAAGAACTGTTAGTAAGAGTCAAAAAGGAGCTTCTTGGCATCTCTCGCCTGGTCAAATAGACAAACACCAGTTTCCAGAGAGTTCACAACCTCCCTGACAGGGAGGTGGGAGGAAAAAGATGCCAAACGCCATGGGGTCCAGCCTTTGGGTCAGAGACTTCTGTGACCGGTGTGTGGGAATGGAGCAAGGCCACATCTCTGGGCTCTTCTGGGGTGAGCACCTGCTGCAGGGCAGCCTGGAGGGCTGCAGGCAGGCAGCGTCCTGTGGCCGGGCTGCTGGCAGAAGCACGATGACCCAGAAGGGAAGGTGCCCCGCGTGGTGCCAAGCCCCTTCCATCTGCATTTCCTCCTGCCGCCACCGAGGCCCTGCCCCCAGCATGCATGTGGCAGAGCCCAGGCCTCAGGGCAATCCCAGCACTGAGGAGGCTGCACAGAAGGCCCCCAGAAGGCCCCATGGGCAGGCAGCGTGGCCCACCCTCTTGTCCAGCCTCAGTGAGACTGCCTCCCACGCTCGGCCCTAGCCACAGGCTGCAGTGCGTCCCAGAAGGCACCGGCCACCCAGGCTCAGGATCAGAGGGCCGGCCTCAGGCTGAGCCTCTCATCCTGCACACATCTGGGGTAGAGGCTCCGTGCGGCTGCAAGCAATAAACAGGGTGCACAGAGGGACGTGGCCTCCCGCCACGGGCTGCCAGGAGGCCCCCAGGCCCATGGAAGGCGTTTGCCCGAAGTGCCGCTGGCCGAGGGCCAGGAACAGGTGTTTCTCGTCAGAGATCGCAGGGAAATGTCAGTTTCTTGCTCGGGTGCCGGGGTGAGGAGAGTAGTTTCTTGTAGGGCTGTGCAGGTAGACTTTGGATTAAGGGACACCTCAGAAGCTGGCAGAGCACTGTTTATTCCCAGTCACTGTGCTAATTGTCCTCAGTGCTTAGGCTGGCACGAAGCCATCCCTTTCCAGCAGAAAGGGAAGCCCAGGTGGTCTGGCATTTGACACTGCCCCAGGGGTGTCTGGGAAGGTGTTTCCAGGAGACTGGCATGGGAGTCGGTGGACAAAGTGGGAAGATCCACGCTGGGGTGGGCGCCACCGTCCAATGGGCTGGGCCCAGAGGGAACATAAAGGTGGAAAGGGACTGTGCTCTCTTCAGGGTGGGAGCACCCTTCTCCCCGCTGGGCGTTAGAACTCACAGTTCTCTGGCTGTTGGCCTCCCCCACGCCCAGCCTTGTTCTCAGGCCTTTGGTCTGGGACTGACACACACAGGCTTTCTGTTTCTGTGGCCTTTGATCCAGGGTTCATCCCTGTGACCTGCTGTCCTTGTCCTCCAGCCTGCAGGTGAGTGGGACTTCTCATCCTCCATCCACATGAGCCAAATGCCTTAGCAAGTCCCCTTTCTTCTTTTTCTACATGGATCCTATTGCCACCATCTCTCTGGAGAACCCTGACTAGGACAGGGACCAAGGATATGGCCGCTGTTTCTTAATGGCAGAAGCTCCTTATTGGAGGATAAGAGTCTGATGATGGGCAGTTCTTGCTGGGAAATCTAGGTCCAGGGCAGGTGTTTCTTGTTGGGGGTCCAGACTCTATGCCAAGCATTACTTCCACTCAGCTACCTCCCCAGCCATTGCCAAGTACTTCTTATTGGCAGAGGTAGCAGCCAGAGATGTTTCTTGCTGGGAGATTCGGGGTAATGGCAGGCATTCCTCAGGGGATCTAGCGCTATTGAGAGAGGCTTCCTATTGGCTGATCCTGGGGAAATGACAGGCCTTTCTGCTTGGGGATGCTGTGTCCACACCAGGACTATCTGCTTAAGAGGTTTAGGGGCAATGAAGATGTTTCAGGTTGGATGAGTCAAGTTCTAATGACAGCTGTCTCCACTGGGGACCCAGGGCTATGACAGGTGTCCCTACTGGAAGATCGAAGACTTTTTTGTATTGAGGAATCTTGGGTTAAGGATGGCCCTTTTTTGTTATTAGATCTATTTGCTCTTTTTTTTTTCCCCCGGTACTCAAGGTTGAACCCAGGGCCTTGCACCTGCATGCTCTGCAAGCTGGACAACCAAGCTGCACATTCAGCCCATTTTTTTCCTTTTTGAGACAGGGTCTCAATAAGTGGTGCAGACTGCCTCTGGTCTCGAACTTGTGATCCAGCCTCCACCTCCCAAGCCGCTGGGATTATAGGCATGCGCCATCACACCTGGCAGATCTATTTCCTCTTCTAAAAATCTTCCCACAAGGAGAGCAAGAAACTTGTGAGCCAATCAATCCACATCCTGGTGTAAGTGCATAGACACAGCCCTGGGGGGTGACACTATGTGCCTTGGGGCCCCCAGCCCTGTCCTGGTCTGGTGTTGGGGGGTCATGGTTGAGAGACACAGGGCCCTCTCACTGCCCAGTGCAGGGAGGGTCACGAGCATGGCCTCAAGGCCAGGGGCTCAAGGGACCTTGTTTGTGGCTGTGCCTACCAGAACCACAGCCCAGGGGACAACAGTGGCCCCCTGCCTGTGATCCCTCCACGAAGGCCCTGGCAACAGCGCTTGCTCTGAGGTTGACCAGGCTCATTGGACGCTGCCCACACAGCACGAGCCAGCTCCCGTGTGGAGTGGGGCTCCCATGGAGGCAGTGTCGGCCTTGCTCCAGTGGGACGCCCTGACCTCAGAGTACCCAGCCCTTCAGGGGAGATGGTGGCCCGGCCAGGGGAGGAGGATGCACACAGTGTGGACAGGGAGTTCCAGGCCTGAGGAGAGACAGCCATGTTGGGGGCAGGCTGGGCCTGCGAGGGATCCAGGTCTCACTGCAGAGGGGCCAGCCACCACTCTGGGCAGTGGCTGCTCCTGGGTCTGCACCCCCTGGCAGCACGGCCAGGGGAGGGCCTCATCTCCATGGAGCCTGACTCCAGGGAGACAGGACCCAGCTCCATACCAACCCCAGGGCCCAGCCACAGCACTCAGGCCCTCAAAGAGGGACCCGTTCAGCATGCAGGTGACAAGTCCTGGTGTCCTGGTGAAAGCCATGTCCACTTGCTCACAGGTGTAGGGAGAAGTTGGAAGGAAATCGGGAAAAACCCCAAAACTGGGAAAACTGCTAAATCTAGGAAAACTGAAAGTAACTTGGTTGGACGTTTGTACAAAACCCTTCACAAATCTTCTGAACCTGATTGGACAATTGGACTCAAAGCTGATTGGCTCAGGCCATTCTGTGGGAGAGCTATATAAGGAGCTGCACTGTGGCAGCTCGCCCTTTTCTCGCCTGGACCATTGGCAAGGAAACAACAACTTTTTTCACCCAGACCTTCAACCCCCAACAAGGAAAGACCCCTTTTTTGCCCAGACCACCAATGAGGAAACAGCTCTCCCCGCTCTCTCACCGGGACCTTCAGTGAGGAAAGAAGGCTCTTCCGCCACGACCATCAACAAGGAAAGAACTCGCTCTCCACCGAGACCACCAACATGGAAGCATCTGCCCTTGAGGCTGTATAAGAGCTGCTAGCACTTAAAGCTGTATGCTTTGGGTTTTCTCTCCACCCTGATAAGGGCAGAGAAATAAAGAGCTGTGTTTGTCCCCTCAAGGCAAAGGTGCCCAAGGCTTTTCCTTTCTCTCATCTCCCCCAGTGTCCCGAGGGCCACAGGAGTCCATGCCCCTCACTCGAGGGTCCTGAGTGAATTGTGTTTAGTATTTGTGTGTGTGGCAGCGCAGCCTGTCTGAACATTCAGGCCGGACCGGGAGGCGCGTGCCCCACATAGAGGTGGCACCCAATATGGCACCCCACAACAGGGTCACTCACCTGCGAGGGACTAGGTGGGCCATTTGCAGATGGTCTTCAAGAGAGCAGGACAGGCTCCTCACATAGCCCCAGGGAGCAGTCAGATGTCTGCAGGGCACCCTGTCTGCAGCGAAGCCCAGACAAGGTGCTGTGAGTGTCCAGGGCTCAGGTCCTCACAAGGCCTCACAAGCCTCCAGGTGCCATAAGGATCCCAATCCGTACCTCGGAGCCACCATCAGTCACATGCTGTCACCACCCAAGAGGCCAACTGGTGGCTTTGAACGGTCTCATTTCCTGTGAGGACAACTCTGTTCCCATAGGGAAGGAGTTGGGGGAGGCTGGCAGCACCTTCCCGTTACAGTTACAACACTGAGGCAGGAGAGGAGAGGGACGCCTCCCACCAACACACCCCAGAAACTCAAACCCAGGACAAACTAGGAGGCTGACTCCAGCCAGGCTGAGCATTTAAGGACTCAGCACCCTGTGGCCCAGGGGACAGGGAGGTCCTGAGGATAAACAGGAGGCCGTCCCTCCAAACCAGGCTTGCTCTCGGGTCTCAGCCACTGCCCTGGGGTGAGAGGGCAGCAGACTGAAATTGAGGCAGACCAGGGTGGAGCTACAAAACAAGGAAGACAAACTGCAGAGCCCACAACCCGCCCGTCACACAATCAGCTCAGGGCTGCACTTGCTGCAGAGAGGGGGCTGTCGTTCAGGCTAGAAAAATGTCTAAAATAAAACACCAGCTGCAATCTGGGGTCCAGGCCTTTGTGGGACCTTTTCCCATGAGCACACAGAGAATCACCCATATCTGTCCAAACAACAAGCAATCATAGTCCATGCTCCACTGCAGAGCAATCAATGAAGCCCATGCTAACCTGTGCCCACTGTGCCCAGCTGAGGAGGACTGAGAAATGCCTATGACCCTTGGGAAGCTGGTGGATTCTATCACACACAGCCAGGGAGGTGGCCGGTTGCCTCTATTCTGCCTGACAGCATTAGTCACTGGGACAATGGATAGTGAGGCCCAATTCATGCCCAAGACTTGAATCCTCTGGGCACTCGTGAAGGTCCACCTCAGATCCTCAGACAGACGCTGGCGGGCTCACCCACACCAGGATGTGTGACACCTGCTCAGACCCCACCTGCCCACACACCATAGAAGGAGGCGTGTGGCCTCGTCTCTAGGGATGACGGTGGCTGAGGAGGCAGGGAAGGCCCTGTACTCCACCCATGGCTGGCAAGGCTAAGCCTCCCCAGGAGCCTCTGGAGAAGGGTCCATGTATCTTGGAGAAAGGGTAGAGGCCATAGAACCAGAGGCAGAAGCTTCGAGGCATATTTAGAAGGCAGAGTGAACAGGATGTGTTGAGGGCTCAAATGCAGGACAGGGTGGGACTGACAGAGATCAGGGAAGGAGGGGGATCTCCTCTGACTCCCAGGCTTGTAGCTTGAAAACTGAGTAGTCGAAAGAGCTCCCATGTGTACAATCTTACTGCATTGCAAAGCACCATGTAGACACGCCTCAAGCTCAGAGTCACGGAGCAGAAGGAATTCACCCACACGTCACAACTAGCGGATTGTGGAGCCGGGACTCTGGACCGGCCCTGCCCAGCTCCAGAGCCAGTGCTGCTTCCTGTCCGCCTGCATGCTCTCCAAAGGCGCTTTTTGTTTCCTGCAAAACAGAGACCCATTTATCCACCAGGATGTCCTGGCAGCAGTGAATGACGCTGCGGGCACACTCACGGGCAGCCAGTCCTGAGAGGGGCCTCAGCCAGCAACATCTACCGCTCACCACGGCCGGCCGCAGCAGGCTCCGGTGCAGGAAGGCGAATGGAATTCAGCTCAGCCTTCACAGCCACCATGGGCAGAAACGCTGCGCTTTCTGTATAGACAGCGGTGGGTGTCGGCCCCAGCCCAGCCTCCACTGCCGTCCTTTCGATGAAGCAGGCATCAGTGCCCTGAAGCAGCAAGGGATGAACTGAGCCAGATCCCAGAAGAACAGAGCGTGCCCTGTCCACCGGTCTGCTCACATGCTCACGGGCATTCGCTCATACATACACATGCACGCCACATTGACCAAGCGTGAAGCGCTCTCTCCCCTCGTCTCTGGGGTGCAGGTAAGCGTGGTTCCTACTCCATCCAGAAGACGCGGAGGGACAGTGTACATATCACAAATGAGCCACCTCTCAAATAGGACTGTCCATATTTTGGTTCGAGGAGAATGGAATTTAGAAGAGATGCAAATGAGGAGCCAAAACCAGGCAGGACCAGAACAGCCACATTCACAGCATCGGAGTTCAGCACACAATGGAACTCCAGGTTTGTTGGGGTTTGGCTCAGGCCCGGCAGAGGTCAGAGCCTTGCCCTGACACCGAGTGGGTATTGGGGACCCACTGGACTGGGTTGATGTGGTGGCTGGAGGCACCAAAGAAGGACCTCGGGAGACCTTCTGCAGGAAACAGGAAAGTTTATTGGGTTGCTCCCCAAGTTGGGTGCAACCAGCAAGCAGCCCCTGTCAAGTGCTAGCTCTAAGCCTGCAGCATAGAATGCTACTGGCAGCATAGAAGAACATAGAAGGCTCACTGGTGGAACAGCTCAGCCTTAAAGGCACAGCTACAAGCAGTTGGTGTTCTGCTGGGCTGGAGATCCGGTGGTCTTGACTCTCGCAGCTCACCTTCTCTGCCTCCCTCCTTTCCAAGGATGGGAGGAATTGGGGGACTCTTCGTGGCTTGCTTGTAGCCTTTGGCACTTTGGGGCCCCTGGTCTTGACGTATCAGCTTGCTAGGTGGTCTTCCACAGGATTGTGGAGCACTGGGTCAAGGTGATGGGATCCGGTAGCAGATGAAAACAACAGGGTCCAGGTGGGGTCTAGGAGCTTGCGTATATAAGCTCCTGGGAGGGGGTGCGTACTGGGGTTAGCCAATCAGGGCACATTCCTGACAGGTACAGCAGGTAAACTGTCACACCTGCCAGGTAGGGGCTGTTATTTAACTGAGGTACTAGGGGTAGCCAATCAAAATTGAGCTGGTTGAGGCTGGTCAGGCTGGTCAGGGGCCATCTTTACTCACTTGATGGGAGGGGGATAAAGGAGTGAGTAGAATGTAGCCTGAGTGTCAGCCCCTCATGCTGGTTAGAGGGACCCTATTTATGGGGTGCTTTAAAAATCCCTAGCATAGGTTCATGCACAACAGGACTCCGACACTGTGAGTGGGTGCAGTGAGGCTCAGCAGAGCTGTGGGGACCAGCAGAGGTGGATCCAGCTCCCCTGACTCACACCAAGATGCTCCAGCATGGCGCCAGCCTCAGGACCCAGCTGGTGCGTCCCAGATATAAATCATTTTCTTCCATGGACGTGTCAGGGGAGCATGGTGGAAGAGACAGATTTTGATTCTCAAACCTTGTCGAGAACCTTCAGAATGAAACAGCAGGCACAGTTACTGAATTTAATGGATTCAACTTATATTCTGAGAAATGCTTTCAAATTAAAAATAGTCATTACTGTTAAGTATTTGACAGAAAATCCAGTCAGGTGTGTCACGGGGAAGGCAGCAGGCAGAGCCAAGAGGACAGTGGCTTGAGAGTAGCAGCACATAGCCAGATGTAACACTGACCTCACTGGATCCTCAAAGCAGCTGGTCAGGCAGGCCTGTCTTTCAGACACAGAGAGGGTGAGCACTTAACTCAAAGCTGCACAGCATGAAGAGCCCAGGCAGGACACAGCCTGCACAGTACAGCCAGGCCACAGACCCCGGTGGCCCCTTCTGTGGAGCACTACTCCATAGCCTCACCCCTGAGCAAGACCCAGCTGGTTTATGTCAACTACAGAAATTTCTCTTAGCTCGTCCTGATTGTTAAGTAACAGCTGTCTAAGAAGCCAGCACCTTCTTCAAACAATGCGAGAAGCAAAAGTTTTCCTGAAAGGGGTTTTCCATTGTGGCTAGACCTATCTTATTTGTTCTACAGGATGGTGATTTTGTTTTTCCTGGGAACTGCCATATTCCTCTATACCTGGTATATTTGGACTCTAGGGCAAATGAGCTCATGCTTTCAATTGTGCTTGAATAAGTTGCTATAAGGATACACGTCACGCTTTGCAAAATTTGAAACAGAAAGAAAATAGCCATATTTTAAGGTGGGAAAGCTTATTCACCATCACAGCCCATGTTTAATATTGCTAAAAGTGGTTCTTGCACAGGATAGTGAACTTCACTGCATGGATGGGGCTTTGGGGCATCATTTCAGAAGGTCCTTAAGGGTCCCCAGAGCCACCATCCGGCAGAGATGAGCTGACAGTGGGCCCAGCTCTGCTGTAGGGTGGGGACAGAGAGAGCCCTTCAGCTGTGGGACAGTACCTAGTTCACACGCAGGACAGGTGGAGGTGGTGTCAGGAGCAATGAAGGCCGGCCTCGCTGTCTCCCTCCGTGGCTTTGGCAGCCGGGCCCACGCAGGGCGAGGCGGCTGCTGTCCATGTGACGACCCATGATTCACCGAGCTGTCTTCAGAAGGACCAGGCTGCACCCGAGGGGGCCGTGGTCGCTCTGTTTCTTCTCCTTCTAGGCAGCTCCTGCCTGCTCTGTCTCCACTCATCTCCACAGGTGGCCATGGGCCCTGACCGCCTGGCCGCAAGCTTTGTCCATGTAGCCCACCCTCTCTTTTCTCTGGTGACTGTGGGTTGGAGCTGCATCCCAGCCCCCTTGCTCTCCTCAAAGGTGAGGCTTCCACGCCCTGCATGGCTCAGCTTTTTAACCTTTGCTTTCCTCCTCAGCCACCCTGGGCTCCTCTGCCCCCAAGCTGTGCGGACAAACACAGGCGGAGGAGGAGCTGCTCAGTGCCTCCCACGCCTGCCCCATCACCTGCAAGTTGCCTCCACCAGGCAGTCCTGTGGGGACTGCTGGACCTTCCTATTGCCCAGCCCCGCTCTCTGCCCGTGCCTCTCTCCAACTCTGCAGCCCGGTGAGCGGACGGCTGGGACAAAGCAAGCCGTGGGCAGTGGGAGAGCAGAGATCTGTCCGTGCGAGTGTGCACCCCTGGGCAGAGCCCTGGGCTCCCCTGATTGGCAAGAGGCATGGGAGGCAGAAGGAGCGGGATAGGGAGAAGCGGGAGTGCCCCGTGGACACCTCTGGACACAAGCCACAGTCCTCCCTCATGTCCCCTCAGCAGTGCTGTGCACACCTCATGTGCAATTAAATGCACAATTATGCTTAAATAAGTTGCAGTAAACATGGGCCATGTTTAATATTGCTCAGCGTGGTCCTTGCACAGGATAGTGAACTTCAGTGCATCGATGGGGTTTTGGGGAATCATTTCAGAAGGTTCTTAGGGTCCCTAGAGCCACCATACAGCAAAGATGAGCTGACAGTGGGCCCAGGTCTGCTGTAGGCTGGGGACAGAGCCTTTGAGCAGTGCCCAGGGTGGCTGCCGAGAAGGAGGTTGTGGAGCAAAGCATGCTGGAGGGAGGATGGTGGGGGCTGTGGGAGAGGCGGGCTGGGGCCATACTTGGCTCAGAGCCCTCTGTGCCCCTTCCCATTCTCCCAGCACTCCAGTCGACCATGTTGAAGGCCTTCAGTCCCGAGTTCCCGACTCCCTGTGTGGTTCTGTGTCTGCCCTCCCTTCCACCCAATATGCCTGTTGGCGCCCACCATGCCTGTCCTGGGTCACCCCCTAGGAGGCACCCCAGGGCATCTGCAGGCCGAGGTCCGGATCCCCCGAGAGTGTGACAGGAGGAGCAGTGGGTACCTAGGACTTCTCAGACGTCCTGACTTCTGCTGCATGTCCTAGAAAGGTCCGTTTTCGTGCAGTCTCCTTCACTGGCTGCCTGCCGGTGCTCGTGCTGCCTGCTTTGCGTTTTTAAGGTTGTCCAAGCCTCCAGATCTTCCCCGTGGGGACTTAACCTGCGACGTTTCTACAGGGCATCGTGTGCAATTAAATGCACAATAAATCATTTTGATATGGTTATTTACTTACGGCAATAATGATTTTCTGAGCACGTGGCACGCGATCAGCTGCCCAGCTTCTTTGTCACTCTGTGGTTACCCGAGAGCCTGAGCCGTGGTGGGACTGAACTGAGGACCACATGGCCCAGCCCTCCAGTGTTCCCCACACAGGACATGCCGAGCAGCTCCCCGAGGTCCTGAGACGCGCTTGGATGTGGCGTGATTGTTAAGTGAAAGCTGTCTAAGAAGCCAGCGCCCTCTTCAAACAATTCAAGAAGCAAAAGTTTTCCTGAAAGGGGTTTTCCACTGTAGCTAGACCTATCTTATTTGTTCTACAGGATGGTGATTTTGTTTTTCCTGGGAGCTGCCATATTCCTCTATACCTGGTATATTTGGACTCTAGGGCAAATGAGCTCATGCTTTCAATTGTGCTTGAGTAAGTTGCAGTAAGGATACACGTCACGCTTTGCAAAGTTTGGAGCAGAAAGAAGATTGCCATATTTTAAGGTGGGAAAGCTTATTCGCCATCACAGGCCATGTCTAATATTGCCCAGCGTGGTCCTTGCACAGGATAGTGAACTTCAGTGCACGGATGGGGCTTTGGGGCATCATTTCAGAAGGTCCTTAAGGGTCCCCAGAGCCACCATCTGGCAGAGATGAGTGGACAGTGGGTCCAGCTCTGCTGTAGGCTAGGGACAGAGCCTTTGAGCGGTGGGACAGTAACCAGGGCAAGCGCAGGACAGGTGGAGGTGCCCAGAGCCCACGCAAGGAGAGCGCTCTGCCAGCACCGGCTGCTTTGCCACCATCTTGACTTCGCCTGGCGTCCTGGCTCTGAGGTCAGGCCCCTGGCCTTGATGTTCCCTTTGCAAAATTGGTGCCAGGCCACGTGCTTAGAGACAACAAAGCTGCGTAAGCAGGAGCAGCCGCAGCTCTTTCCTAAGACACGGGAAGGGTGGAACTGCCCCCAGCCGTGCTCGCAGAGGGGATGGCGAAGCACTGACCTGGCTAATATTTCAAAGACACAATTAGAGTTGGCTTCATTTCCTGCTCACGGGTAGGGATTCTCCATGCCTGTCATCTTGGCCCCAGCACATGATGCAGGACAGGGCTGGTGGTGTCAAATGTCGGCCTCTGAGGCTGTGGGAGGAGCTTGCTGTGGACCTGCCCGGGGGTCCTCGGACAGGCGCCCGCCTTGGCTCAGGACGTCCTGAGGCCCAGCTCCTGGGGGACAGGGCAGTGCCCTTCCCGGCTTCCAGGCCACGCCAGCGTGGCTGGGCGCACGCGCCCTGCGGCTCCGGGAGGAAGCGCCTTTTCTTCCCTCCCTTCAGCAGGTGCTGTGGGTGAGGTCGATGCTCAGCAGTGACCAGGGCCAGTCTGGCCTCCCCGCCTGCTTTCTTGTGCAGCACAGTGTGGCCCCAGGGCCACCCTTGCCCAGACAGCGCTCTGCCCCAGAAGAAAAGGCCACCTTCAGGCAGACCCTCTGCAGCAGAGAGTAAGGAGCAGGGGAGGGTCTCGTCTGCCCACACCGCCTTCTCTCTCCACGTGAAGTTTGACAGACTGAGGCCTGTGTGAGGGAAACAGAGGATGACTTGGCCCAGGCTAGGGTGGCCTGCAGCCACTAAGACAGCTCTGGACAGTGCTCCTCGGGTGGCTGAGGGGACATGCTACAGCCCACATGGGTGGTAGCCCATCCCTGGGGTCCTTTGGTGACCTAGAATCAAACCCCAGCCTCCTCCTGTGTCCGAGGAATGTGGCTGTCAGCCTCCCTGGGTGGCATTCGGTCCTTGGGCTTCAGTGAAAGCTGGAAGAGAATTGTGCCAGGAGAGCCAGAGTTCTGCGGGCCACCTGCCCTGCCCTCCAGGGCGAATGGGCTTCCTGGGGAGGAGTTCAGAGCAGCGAAGGGCGAGGTGGAGCCTGGACCCTTTCTTCTGAAGGAAGCCAGGACGACTGGCTTAGGCTGTTAGAGGCCTCTCTTCTAACCCTGAAAATAAAACCCCTCCCCCAGCCGGGCGTGGTGGCGCACTCCTGTCATCCCAGCAGCTCGGGAGGTGGAGGCAGGAGGATCACAAGTTTGAGACCAGAGGCAGTCTGTGTAACTTAGCGAGACCCTGTCTCAAAAAAGTAAAAAAAATAAAATGGGCTGAGGGTGCAGCTCAGTGGTCCAGCACTTGCAGAGCATGCAAGTGTGAGGCCCTGGGTTCAACCCCCAGTACCACAAAAAAAAAAAAAAAGAAAGAAAGAAAGAAAGAAAGAAAGAAAGAAAGAGAGAAAGGAGGTGGCATGGCCCTATGCCTCTGCCTCGGTCCTCTGAGGGGAAGGCTTCAGGTCAAGGCCTCCCTGGTCTTCCGTCTGGGTGGCTCAGAGCTTCCTTCTCTGTTTCCATCTGGCTTCCCTGGGTGAGGTGTGGCCGGTATCACATGCAGGGTGGTGGATGGCATGGGCTCCTGGGGGTGCAGTGAGGCGTCACTGTTAGCCACTACCGTGGAGAGGCTAAGCCTCCCCGATAAAGCTATTATTTATCTTAACTGATACAAGTTAAATGTAACTGCATTTCTCATCATAGTTAATTATTTCTCCGTTTCCTGCTTACCAACGGACTCTGTTTGCTCTCAAATCCTAAATTAAATCTGATTATTTGGATGAGTGATAACAGGATCTCGATTGCCCTAACACTAAAACCAGTCATCCCAAAGCACACCCTTTCACATCCTTTTTTTTAAAGAACCATCCATCAGCCTTTCTAGCTTATTTGGAATGTGCACATAATAACTTTTTCCAAGGTGATTTAAACCTTTAATTGAACTCTGTTAATGGCACTTTAGGACATGCACAAGATATCTCTAATTAACTCCCCCAAACACAAGGCCATGTAGCGGATGCCCCAGAGGTGCTTGCGGATGCCCCAGAGGTGCTTGCAAAGCCCCGAGGGTTCAAGACGAGCTCAGGGGCTGGACTGGGAGGAGCTCAATGCTAGAGTTCTCCACATCAACCCCTGGCCTCCTCTCTTCTCTCCTGATGTTGGGATTTTTAAAATGCACCCCATAACCAGGGTCCCTTAGACCAGCCTGAGGGACTGACCTTTAGCTGACCCCAGGGCCACATGCCACTCACCCACTCCTACGCCTCCCATCGAGTGAGCAAAGATGGCCCCTGACCAGCCAGATCAGCCTCAACCACCTCATTTTGATTGGCTACCCCTAGCATCTCAGTTAAATAACTGCTCCTACCTGGCAGGTGTGACAGTTCACCTGCTGTACCTGTCAGGAATGTGCCCTGACTGGCAAACCCCAGTACATACCCCCCTCCGGGACCCTATATAAGCAGGGCTCCCAGGCCCCCTTCACCCCACCACTGCTCACTGTTCCTCAACTGCTGCCCGGACCCTATCACCTCGATCCAGCGCTCCCCAGCGGAAGATCTCCAAGCAAGTCAACGTGTCAAGATCAGGGGCCCCGAAGCACCAAAGGCTACAAGCAAGCCATGAAGAGCCTCCCAATTCCTCCTACCCTTGGGATGGAGGAAGGCAGGCTGCCAGAGTCAAGACCACAGGACCTCCAGCCCAGCAGAACACCAACTGCTTGTAGCTGTGCCTTTAAGGCTGAGCTGTACCATCAGTGAGCCTGTAGCATCCTATGCTGCAGGCTTAGAGCTAGCACTTGAGCACTTGACAGGGGCTGCTTGCTGGTTGTACCCCACTTGGGGAGTAACCCAATAAACTTCCCTCTCCTGTTTCCCACAGAAGGTCTCCCGAGGCCCTTCTTTGGCACCTCCGGCCACTACACCAACCCGGTCCAGTGGGTCCCCAATACCCACTCGGTGTCAGGGCAAGGCTCTGACCTCTGCCAGGCCTGAACCAAACCCCGACATCCTGATGCCCTCCAGGTGTGGAACACAGAGCTGGGTCAGGGGCAGCAGATGGTCAATAGAGAGCAGACTGAGGCTGGGCTGCTGAGGCTGCATCCCATGTCTTTCCAAGGCTGGGGGGTGGGGAGGAAGGAGTAGGAATGAGGGCTACTCCTGTGTCCCTCCAAGGACAGTGGCCTCTTGTCTGAGGCTGCTGGGTGAACCTCCTTCACAAGTGCCATTGACTCCGTGGCATGCCCTGGACCCCAAGCCGACCTGGGTCCAGGGACACGGACCCCATCCATGAGCAGGGCCAGGTGGGACCTGAGGGACAGCCTGGGGCCTGGCTCTCACCTCCCCCACTTGCAGAGAGCAGGACCCCAATACAGCCCCTTTCCCCAGCAGGCCCCTGCAACTCGGCCAGAGATCTTCACAAAATGTCACCCCCCTGGACCAAACTCAGAGATCTTCATGGATTGCCACCCCAGGATCAAGTGTGTTGTTTGCCCCTTCATCCTGATGCCCTTGCTGCTCTGTGCTGTCTGGATTCTAATGGGCTTCCCAACACGAGGGCTGTGGAGTGGTTTATCCCTTGCTCCAGGCCATGGCTCATTAGGCAAACAGTATAATCTAGCCCAGCATTAATGTTTAGCCAAGCGCCAACTCAGAGAAGCCACAGATGAGAGAAGGACAAAGGAGGTGGGCTGGGGGCAGAGGAGCGTGGGAGGAGGAACGGGGTGTGGGGGTGAGCGCCAACGGTGGGCAGCAGGATGCCAGATCGTCCCAAGGATGCACGCTTTTCCAGAGCCTTGTGGTTAAAGAGGGGAACTTCCCTCTGCATCTGGCCTGGGGGTGGTCTGTGCTGTTGTGCATCTGTCTGCTGAGCTGAGTCTTTAAACCCTGAGATCCCAGGGCTCACCCCCCGGCTTGTGTGAGACACACTGGGAGTCCCTGGGCTTCCCTCATGCTCAGGCTCTGTGCTGGCTTGTTCACGCTCACTCTACCTTCCGGCCACCCTTGGCGGAAGGCCTCTTCTTCCAATCCGCAGAGGTGGGGACCCATGCAGTCAAGTCCCAGAGCGGCACAGGACCATAGTAAGTGAGCAGGAATGTGACTTGACCCAGAAATTAAAATATATACATAGCATGTTGTTGTTGTTGTTAGGTGCCATCGAGTAAGTATCTGACTCATAGTGACCCTGCGTACAACAGGAGAAACACTATTGTCAGTGCTTCTCTGCTGTTCATGGGGTTTTCAATAGCAGATTGATTTTTGGGAATGGGTTGCCGGGTCCTTTTCCCGTATATAGCATTGCTGTTTTTAGGTGCCATCAAGTCGAGTCCTACTCATGGCGACCCTCATAGGGTTTTCAATGGCTGACTGTTTCGGGATTGCCTTGGGAGTGGGTTGCCAGATCCTTCTCCCATTTTTATGGTGCTGGGAATCGAACTTGGGACCTCAAGACTGTAGAGTGGCGCTCTACCAACTGAGCTAAATCCCAGCCCATATATAGCATATTGAGGTGAAAGTCACACCCCTAGAAGCAGCCACATTAACGAGGACAGTTCACAGCGCTGGGAAGCCACCACTCGTGTCCAGTCCTAGAGCATATCCACCTCTCCACAGTAAACCATGGTGTGCACTAAGCACAGTCTTCCCACTCCTGCCCCTCCAGCCCCAGCAAGCCCTAGTACACCAGGCTGTGTGGAATTGTCCCTTCTGGACATTTCATATACATAAAACCCACAACCATAGTCCTCTGTGACTTCTTTCCCCCGCGCTAACAGACTCAGTGTTCATCTGCATTGCACTACATACTATACACACTTTACTCGTTTGTTATGGCTGGATAGTGTCACAGTGCGTGGATATGCCACACTCTGCTTATCCATTCACGTCATGATGGATATTTGCTTTTTGACTTTGTGCTGGGTTTAGCTAAGTTGGTAGAGTGCTGTGCTGCTCTCTCTGAAGACCCGGGTTCAATCCCCAGCACCACAAAAATGAAAGAACAATGTGGCAGCCCACTCCCCTAACCACCCCGAAACAATGAGTCTGACACAATTCATGGGCCCCTAACAACAACCGCAAGCTTTCTGGCCGTTGTGGGTACTGCTGTTCTGAGCATTCATATATAAGTGCTTTATTTTCATTGCTAAGAGTGAAATTGCTGGATCATATAGTAGTTCTATTTTCTGTTTAAATTTTTGGACCCCTTTGCTGGTTTCCACAATTGTCACATCATGTTATACACACAAAGGATCCAAATCTCTCCACATCCTTGTCATCGCCTTCTTTTCCCTCCCCCTTTCCCTTTTCCCTCCTCTCTCCCTCCTTCCCTCCCTTCCTCCCTTGTTTTCTTTCTTCCTTCCTTCCTTCCTTCCCTCCTTCCTTCCTTCTTGTTATGGTCCCTATCCTAGGGAGTATAATTAAGAAAGCTCTTTTTTACTCTGCTCTGATCCTGTGACTCACATGTCACTTTAAAAACGGAGCCATCACTAACTTCAATCACCTTAAGAAAAGTTAGAATGAAGATTACCCGATTTGCAGGAGTTTCATTGACAGCTCTGCTATATTCATTATTTATTTTACAGTTACATTTTTGTACACCTTTCAGGTTTTTAAATGGAAATTTTTGTACAATTTATTTAAACTTTTAGTTTGTTTTAAATCCTCCCTATTTAGTTAATAGACTGTGTGTCTATGTACATGACAGTGTGTGTGTCTGTTGACAACGCGGTGGTACTTATGAGAATCTCCCGTTGGAATCCAGAGAGGTTTATAAAAAATTCAGCATCTGCTACTGTGAATTTTTCTACTGGCTAAAGAGGAGATATCTGACAGTTTTTCTACCTCTTACAGATTCACCTAAACTCAGAAGAAGAGTACATTGACATGGAATGTGTGTCTTTGGTTTTAGTTCTGCTTTAGATCACAACTGTGCAACAAATGGTTTTTTGTTTGTTAGGTGCTGTTGAGTCTGGTCCAACTCTTAGCAACTCTATGTATAACAGATACAACTCATAGCCACCCTAAATACATAAGGATGAAACACGATCCAGCACTGTGCAATGCATCGTCTTTTTATGTTTGAGCCCATTGTTGCAGCCATTATGTTTGTTCTCATTCTGAGTCATGCCAAATCAGCAAAAGGAGGTCCAAGAGGTTTTACTCCATTCCTGTCATTGAGGTTGACTCTGCTTTGAGGAGGCAATTCTTCCCCAGTTGTTTCTTGAATGCCTTCCAGCCTTGGGGGCTCATTTTCCAGCACTATAATTGACATTGTTTCTCTACTATTCATAGGGTTTTCAATGACTGATTTTTTGGGAGTGAACTGTTGGATCCTCCTCCCTCGTCTGTCTTAGTCTGGAAGCTCAGCTGAAATCTGTCCACCGTGGGTGGCCCTGCTGGTATCTGAAATGCTAGTGGCATAGCATGTAGCATCACAGCCACACACAAGACCACACAACACAACAAACTGACAGACATGGAAGGGTACAATAAATACTAAGTCATAATCTGTTACACTAAAAAATTACATACTTATATCTAAAGTTTGAAGGACCATATATTTATAATACTTTTTTCCGAAAAACTTCCAATTCAGCCAATAATAAGCCTCCCTACAAGTCCCACATTTCATCAAACACAAAAGAAACAGCTTTTGACCACTAAGCAAGGCATCGTCTTGAACCAAAGGAGGCCTTAGACATTACCTGTCTCTTCAGCCCCTGTCCCTGGTAAAGCAAGACTTGCAGCATCTTCCTGGTTCCTGCACCTGGGGGTGGCAGAGACAGCACTGTGCCATGGGAGAGTCCTCCTTGGGGTGGGCTGGTCCTTGGTGGCCTCATTCCCCTCCTTCTGTTATGCTGGGTCTCCAGGACACTGATGGCAGCTTCCCTAGGGTCCCACTTCCCTAAGCTTCACAGGGCACAGTGCCTCTGCCGCACAGGTGGTGGACAGGTGTGCTCACCCAGACAGAGGTCCACATCAGGGTGGGGGAGGGCTACTGCTGCCCCTCTAGCTCGGACCTTGTGGCAGCTGTCCCAGGGCCTACAGTCACTTATTCTGTTTTTGGACCTATTTCTTGGCTATGGTCTGTGGCCGTGAAGCCTGAGGCAGGGACAGCTTCTTACTGGGCAGGAGCCCAGGGATGCAGGAATGCACGCAGCAGCCCCCAGTGAGTGCTGAGCACGTGATCCACCAGCTGCGGGCTCCCGCCAGCCCGGGCACGACCCTGCGAGGAGCTCTGAGCTGCTGGGCACAGACCTCCCACTGTGGGCCCAGGCTGGAGGGCAGCAGACCCCGGCCTGTGGGACTTCTGACAGAGCCTTGGCCACTGTGTGGAGCCCAGTCGCTCAGGAGGAGTCAGGGGCCATTGTGGAGGACCTGGGGTCAGGCCAGAAGGGTCCAGTTGCACTGAAGGACAAGATGGTAGGAAGGACGGTAGGAAGGATGGGAGGGACAGGGGATTGATGAGGGACGGAGGTGAGGGAGGGAGGGGGAAGGGACATCAGAAGAGGCCTTGGGCAGGGAGGCAGCAGCGCTGAGCTGAGGAGCTGCCCAGAGCCGGGCCGATGTCATGAGATGGAGGGGCACGGAGGGAGGCACTGACTCATCTCAACAATGACGAGCACAAGGGACATTGACGAGTGTCCCCTGCCCCAGCTGCTCTGAGCTCTTCCTCTCTTCACAGAGCCCTGAGGTGGCGAAGTGCCATCTTCTCGCCCCACTTTTTGGGGAGGACACGGGGGCCAGAGACCTCAGCAACTTGCCTGAGAAGCAGTGGGACACTGGCTCTACTCCCAGCCCAGCCAGGAGGAGGGACAGGTCTGGCAGGGACCACACTGGGCCTGTCTGCTGGGTCAGAACCTGCAAGGGGCCACAGGTGAACCTCAATCCCCTCACTCAATGCCAAGGAAGGAGAACCTGCCCTTAATGCAGGAAGTCAAGTGGCACTTGAGATGCTTTACGAGTTCAGCCCAGTAGGATTTTAGGGGCCCTTTCGGTAAAATGCATAAAAGACGTCTGTAACATCTTGAGTGATAACTTCCCGGACCATCTGCTTGGGAAGGCTGTGTTCCTGATTAGGTCTCCTCATGGGGAGGGTGAGGGATGCACAAACGCAGCTACTCAGCATTTTAAAGTCAGACAAAGACCATGGGCACCCCTGGTCCAAAACACACAGAGCAGAGACCTGCACTATTGTCCAATGGCACCACCTGCAAAGGTGGCCTGGCACCGCCCTGTCTGAAGTGTGAGAACACAGGGGCCGTGCACGCTGGAGGTGAGGAGAGCAGCAGGATCTGTGGAGACAGGAGGGCTGTGAGCAGCCTGCTGGTTTAACTAATTGCTTCGTTGGTTCCCCTTGGGGTTCAAGAGTAATTGTTTCAGAAAACAACATCAGATCGCCTCCACCTCTGGGTGCCACAGTTGGAACTTTGGAAGCTCTGGGGCATGGCCACATGGGGCTGAGACTCTCAGAGACTCTCAGGGCAGCCAAGGATTGGCTCCACCCCGTGCCAACTCAGTGCCCCGCCCCCCACTGTTCTTGTGTTTCACCCCCCTGGTCCCAAGCCCAGGTGTCATGCAGTCCTCATGGCTGTGAGCCTGGCTGGGACTTGGCGGCTGCAGCTGGCTTTCTGCACCTGTGCTCTGTGTGGTGCCGAGCCCGCCTTTGTCTTCCGTGAAAGGGAGAAGAGCTTCATCCCAGGTGGAAGCCAGGCAATCAGCTGCCCTCCCTTGCCCTCATGAATTCACGTCATTGGGCAACACTGTCCCAGATCTGTTCTGTGGCACACGGTTGCTATATTGTCCTGCCCTCCCTTACCTTAGGAGCCACGGCACACACCAGCACAGCATGCACCCTTCAGTGATTGCACTAAAGAAACTCGTGAGTCATTTTTCACCAACCACTTCTCAAATTTGCTTGTATGCAGCACTTTCCTTTTTGTAAAACATATATTAACATTTGGAAGAACACTTGTCTATAAATATTCAGTCTATAAATATTGTTGAATTAACAAGTGCCACTCAATGAGTTTTTTTTAACAGCTTTATTGACATATAATTTAAATGCCATGAAATTCACCCATTTAAAGTGTATAACTCAATGGTTTTAGCATACTCACAGACTTGTGCAATCATTAGCATAAGCTAATGTTACAATGTTTAATTATCCTCCAAGAGAAACCTCTCTATCCTTAGCAGTCAGTTCCCATTCTCTCCTCCTTGAAGCTCCAGGCAACCCCGATCTATTTTGTGTCTCTAAAGATTTACCCTTTCTGGACATTTGGATAAATGGAATAATACAATTTTGGCCTTTGTGACTCACTACTTTCACTTAGCCTCACGTTTTTGATGTTCATACATCTATTATCATTCTTATTTAATGGCTAAATAACATTTACACACTCACACACATACACACAGTTGTCTCTTGGATTATGTGAGGGGTTGTTTCCCAGATCCCCCATGTTGTTGTTGTTGTTGTTTGGTGCCACTGAGTTGAGTCCTACTCATAGCAATCCTATGTGCAGTGGAACGAAACACTCCCCAATTCTGTGCCAGATACACGATCTTATTTATGTTTAAGTCCATTGTTGCATACACTGTGTCAATCCATCTGGTGGAGGGTTCTTTTCTTCATTGACCTGCCACTATCCCAAACATGATGTCCTTCTCCAGGGATTGGTTCCTCCTAACTACTCTCCAAAACACGTAAGATGCAGTCTAGCCATCCTTGCTTCCAAGGAGCACTCTGGTTGCACTTCTTCTAGGACAGATCTGTTGGTTCTTTCGGCAGTCCATGGTATATTCAATAATCATCTCCAGCACCATAATTCAAAAGGATCAGTTCTTCTCCTGTCTCCCTTATTCAATGTCCAGCTTTTACAACCATATGATGTGACTGAAAATACCATGGCCTGAGTCAGGTACACCTTCATCTTCAATGTGACATCTTTACTTTTCAATACTCTGAAGAGGTCTTTTGACACAGCTTCCCCCAAAGCAATGTACCTTTTGATTTCTTGACTGCTGCTACCATGGGTGTTGATTGTAGAACCAAATAAAGCAAAATCATGGACAACCTTAACCTTTTTTCCATTTATTGTGAAGTTGCTTCCAGACTGAGACAGACTAGGGAGTAGGACCTGGTGAACCACTCCTGAAACAACTAGCCATTGAAAACCCTATGAATAGCAAAGAAACACTGTCACTGAGGTATACTTTACCTAAAAAGAAATCCTCTAGTTTTTATTATGGCATCCAAAGAGAGTTGGCAAATGTAACTCTATTGTCATGAAGCCAATACCACCCTCAGCAGAGGACATTTCATCTTCCTGAAATTCCTTCTTGTGCCTTAGTCAGTTGGCTCCTCCTGACCCTGGGCCTGACGACCACTCCATCTGTTGTTGCTATGGCTTTGCCTTTTAAAATTTTTATGTAAACAGGATCATACAAAATGTAGTTATTTACATTTGTTCCATTTTCTGAATAAACTACAATTTATTATCCTTATCCCAGTTTACAGTCATTTGAGTTATTTCTAGTCTTTGGATAACACAAATAAAACTTCTGTGAACATTTGATCATAGATATTGTGGGGAAAAAGTTTTCTTTTCCCTGTGTAAATACTGAGGAATAGGATGACTGAGTTGTTGGCTTCAGCTTTAGAAAAACTCGCCAAGAGTTTGCCAAATCGTTTGTACATTTTTGCATTTTCATCAGCAATACGGGAAAATGTCAGTTACTCCAAATTTTTATTAACACTTGTGGTTGTCAGAATTTTTATTTTTTAATTTGACCATTCCTAATGAGTATATAATATCTCTTTGACTTTTCAAAATTTGAATTTTCCTAATTACTAATGATGTCATAGATATTTCAATATGCTTATTTCCATTCTAGACTCCTTAGTGAAATATCTATTCAGCTCATCTTTTTCATTTTTTAAAGAATAGGTTGTTTATCATTATTTTTAGTATTAGGTGCCCTCGAGTCAGGTCTGACTCATAGTGACCCTATGTACAACCGAATGAAACACTCCCTGATTCTGTGCCAGGCACACAATTTTATTTATGTTTAAGCCCTTGTTGTAGACACTGTGTCAATCCATCTAGTTGAAGATCTTCCTTTTTTTGTTTGACCTGTAACTCTCCCAAACATGATGTCCTTCCCCAGGGATTGGTCCCTCCTGACTACATGTCCAAAATATGTCAGACGCATTCTAGCCGCCCTTGCTTCCGAGGATCACTCTGATAGAAGCCACTGGGCTGGAAATTTGGAGGCTGTGGAGCTGGGGAGTTCATCATCCAGGACTAACCTGCAGGAGATTCAAGACTTGTTACCACGGGGATTTGGAGCCCTTGATATTTGCTTGAGTCTTGGCACACTCGTATGAGCTGCACAAATGCTTCCAGGCATTCTCAAAAGTCTCCGCTGGTCACTCAATATCTTTTACAAACTTCACTTTTAACAAAACTTCATTTTCATTTCTGATTTAGCTTCCTTGATTGATAATCTGGTTACAGGAAGGATGAAGTGAGATCAAGTCTGTCTTGATCTCACAGATAGTCCTTTCCTCATCTTGATCTCCATTCCATTTGTTTTTCTCCATCCTTCCATTCTGCCTACCTTTATTTTTACTGTTGACACCACTACGGAGTGATTACAATCCTTTTAACACCAACTATCTTTTTAGTTTTTTGCAGTATTGAGGGGGCTGAACCCAGAGCCTCCCATATTTTGCAAATGCTCTACCACTGAGCTGGACCCCTAGCCCTTTATTTCTTATCTTGATACAAGGTCTCACTAAGTTAGGCAAGCTGCCTCCACCTCCGAGCCTCTGGGATAACAGGCATGTGCCACCGTTCCTAGCCTTTAATTGTCTTTCTAAAAGATTAAAATTAAGAGAAATATCCTTCCTATTCACCAACACATTCACCATTTCTGGCATCCTTCGTCTATAAAAATCTGTGTTTTCCTCTGACATCATGATCTGTGAGCCTACAGAATTTCCTTTAGCCTCCGCAGGGCACAGGTCTGCCGAGCTCTCTCGGCTTCTGTCCACCCCACTGTCCACTCTGAGTGGCCTTCCACTGGACAAAGGATTCTAGCTTGACAGTCCCTCCCTGTCCCTTGCTCTTCAATGCCCCTGACTCACGTGGTCTCTATGGAGTGTGGCCATTGTCCCTGCCTCTGTGTCCCCTTCCAGTGTCCTCTGTCTGTGTGGGCTCTCACGCTCTCCAGGGATCTACTTTAGGCTTCTGTCATGATTTTCCTTCTGCTGATTCAGCTTTGGCTGGTTGGACATGTGGACGTGTAGAATTCTGCTGCCACCATACTTGGGAAGGCTGGGGGCATTGTCTGTCTCTGTCCCACTCCTGCCTATGAAAAAAAGCCTGTCTGTCTGTCTTTGCATCTACATATACAGGTATGTCTGGACACACCTGCCCCCCCTCCTGTTGTTCTCTGAGAATCGTGACTGATTCAGGGTGAAGTACTTTTCGTCATAGGTCCTTCTGTATTTTTTAATTTCTTAAAGGCTAAATTAGTATTACAATTATTTTAGATTGCTTTCAAATTTAAAGTTCTTTCATTTAAAATTTAAGTTAAAATATTTTAGTTTACTCTCAAATTTAAATTTAAGAAAAACACAAAAACAACTTCGTAACCAGCTGCCTTTCAGGTGACGGCACCTGCACTAGGGCAGGTGGCCCTTCACGGCCACGGGCGCTCATGACTTGTCTCCAAGACAAGCAGAGGGGGTGGTGATTCCACGGTCAGGACTAAGTCTAAACAGGAGCCCCAAGCCCGCCAGGTCTCGGCATGGCAGAGTTGCTGGCCAAGTTGCTGGCCCTCCACCTCCCTTCTTCCCCCACTGTAGCGTCCTGGCTCTGTGGCTTCCCCAAAAACCAGAGAGCGCACAGCTCCTCCCAGGCCCACCGACCCAGACGGGTGTCTGTGGGTCGTTTGGAGGCCGCGCTCTGCTGGCGTTTCCAGCACTACACCGTGGCTGCTTGAGGCCGTGGATGTTTGGAACCCGTGAATGTTTGGAAACGTTCGTCTCCTCCTAAGCACACCCACGGTCCTCTGGCCTGGATGTTCCCCGCTTTCCCCCACCTTCCCTCCAGCACAGGAGTCCAGCGCTCACAAAGCAACTCATTCCGGACCAGAGGCATTGCCTTCCCGCCGGCCTGCTTGATGGATTAAAGCAAAGGCACCGCGCCGAAGAGCTCAGCCCAGCACCCACTTCTCATCCTGGGGCGTCTGGATTTCACCAGCCTCCCCACCCTCCTCCACCCCGTCTACAGAGAGCCCCAACAGTCTCTTGGGCAGCAGGTTAGTAGCTTTGCTCTGGAGCCTCTGCCACACAGTGGCATTTGAAATGGACATCAGGATAGCAGTTGGTATTTCCAAGCACATGAGGGATTTTGTTTGGGAAGAAAATAAAACCTACACAACCAATGTGGCTTTTCACCTTAGCTGCTAGGAAGCTCACCAGTCCCTCAGCCCTGCCTCACCTTCTCCCTACTTCATGGAGAGGTCTCCGTTCTGCTTTTACTCCTTGCATTTCTCTTCTCATCTGGAGAAAACCCTTCTACAGTACAGAGAGCTGAGAACCTTTAGCTGCTGCTATTTGCTTGTCCCCAGCGAGACCGTTCCCGCAGGATGGGCCCACCCCCACTCCCACCCACCTCCTCCCCACAGGACAGCGGACACCTCACCCTCTCGCCTGCTGTGGCCACTGAGGCTGTAAATCTCTTCCTGCCTGTCCAGCTGGGGCTCTGTCCCCTTGAAGGCCCAGGGTGCTGATCTTTCAAGACCCCTCTTGTCATCGCAGACTGTGATTTGCAGATTTGCTGTGCGCATCCCCAGACGCCTGGATTGCCTTACAGGGCCCAGGGCTGCGGGGTCAGGCTGATGGCCTCCCCAGTTTCCTCTGAAAAAACAAGTCAGGTGCTGCGTCTGGAAAAGACATCTCCAGCTGGGGCCATGCAGACTCCCAGGAGCCACCAGCTCCCAGGGCCACAGCCAGGCAGGCACAAACCTGAGCAAGGGGCCACTCTACAGAGGGAGCCGGAGTGCCAGGCTTGGCCACTGCAGCTCTGGCCATGTTAGGGCCCAAATCTTGTCCCCCATGCACATGCTGGAGTGGAACCCCAGTGCCGTGGTGGGTGGCCTTGCTTGGAAATAGGGTCACCACACATGCCATTGGTTCGGAGGGTCCAGCATGACTGGGTCCTTGCCCAAGAAGATGTTGATCACAGACACACGTCGGGGGAGGCGGCTGCGGGAAGCCCAGCATGATGCGGCCGCAGCCAGGCAGATCCTGGCCAGACCCTGCCCTGGAGCCTCAGCCTCGGCCTCCAGGCCTGAGGGAGGCGAAGTCCCTCCCAGTGTGACCTGCTGGTCTTCTGGGGCTCATACAGGAGCTAAGCCGGCTGCAGACACCCCCGAGGGCCAAGGTGAGGACTGCGCTGCACCAAGCCTGCCTCTGGGGTCCTGGGACAACCGATGTCTGCTGTCCGCCCACCCGTACACTCCATCTGCAAACCCATCCAGCACCACAGGCCCGAGTCCCAGGGTCGCCGGACGCAGAGGTGGCCCTCATGCTGCTCCGTGGTTTGGCGCTCTGCCTCCCCGGGAGTTTTGGTGGTCAGCCTGAAGTTCACGCAGCACCCGACCATCACGGCCCAGCCTGTCGCACCATTGTGACCGGCCACCTGTCTCTGGCCTCCTCTGTAGCCTCTCTGCTCATAGCTCTGGTCAGCTGATGGAGGCTCCCTGGGCTTCCAGGGGCTGAGCTGGGGCCAGCCTGCCTTCCAGGGCCTCCTCAGCCTCCTTGCTGACGCCCCTCCCAGTTCACTCCCGGGCATTAGCAAGAGAGGACCTTGGGCCTGAGCACCGATGGCCCTGTGTGGTGGCAAGTGCCCTGGGGACAGCCTTGTAATAAGTGCCACTCACAGGAAGCTCAGATGGAAGTGCCGGCTCCACAGGCCCTTGGGCTGGGGCTTGGGGTCCACCCAGGCTCAGGAGCATGGACCCCTCAGGGACAGAGATGAGCAGACAGACTGGGAAGGCAGAGACTGGGAAATCGAAGGCCTGTGTCCACGTGTGGAGGGGACGCAGGCCGGTGTCCAGATTCTGGGAACAGGAGGCAGAGGCCAGGCGGCAGGAAGCTCAGCCTCCTTTCATCTCGGCAGCCAGGGACGAGGCCACATTCAGAGCGTGTACAGCTTTCTTGTTCTGCTGCCCTCGAGGCCGAGCCTCCCTCCCACGGGATGACGGGGCAAGAACTTCCCTGGGGAGGAGCTCGGAGCCTGTGGGCATGTGTGGCCAGGAGCCCTGAGGGGCCTCTCTAGAACCTGAGGGTGGTTCATGCCCAGGGAGGCCGCCTGACCCACCTGTGTGGGCCGGGCACCAGGTACTGGGACCCTCTGGCCCTCGACCTTGACACGGGGTGGGACAGCTGGTACAGTGAGCAATGTTGCAGGGAGGCTGGGGGACGAACCTAAGAGGCACACACCGGAACTCCTGGGTCTCCAAAGAGACGTCTGTCCAGGTTGGGCCTGCACCGCGGCTCACGGATTGACTGTGCCATGAATAACAGCAGCTCACCACACTTTGGTTTGGTTTTTAACATCTGAATATTTGAGTGCGTGGTGTGGCCCCCGGGGTGAAAAGGCTCTGAGTGAGCTCTGAGCTCGGCAGGGAGACAGATGGCCACGGGTGGCAGCCCCAGGTCCGTGCTGACCCCCGAACTGTGCCCCGTCTCCCAAGGAAATAACCATAGAGCCTGGTGTCCAGCGTCCCCTCTGGGTTGGACAGGCCCTCTTCCCAAACCATGTCCCTGGAAGCGCAGGCCAGGGCTTTATTGGAGGCAGGTCTTGCAGAAGTGGCCAAGTGAGGGTGAGGGGAACAAGCAGACCCTTGTCCAGTGCCGATGCGCACAGGAGAGGAACGTGTGGGCGGAGGCACCGGACAGCAGCCCGTGAAGACCAAGGTGCAGACTGGGCTACACCAGTGGCTCACTCGGGAGGGACATCTCAGGGCCGTCCAAAGCCTAGGCCTGTGCCCTGCTGCCCCCGCAGCCTCCCACCTCATGGCATGTTGGGGATTTTTAAAATGGTCCCCATAACTAGGGTCCCTCATACTAACCTGAGGGACTGACCTCTAGGTGACCCCTGGGCCACATCCCACTCACTCACTCCTACCCCTCCCATCAGTGAGCAAAGATGGCCCCTGACCAGCCTGACCAGCCTCAATCACCTCAACTTTGATTGGCTACCCCAGCACCTCAGTTAAATAACTGCCCCTACCTGGCAAGTATGACAGTTTACCTGCTGTACCTTTCAGGAATGTGCCCTGATTGGATAACCCCAGTACATGCCCCCCTCCAGGACCCTATATAAGCAGGGCTCCTGGACCCCCTTCACCCCCATCATCTCTCACCATCCCTCAACTGCTGCCTGGACCCCATCACCTCAATCCAGCACTCCCCAATCCAGGGGAAGATTTCCAAGCAAGCCTACGTGTCAAGACCAGGGGCCCAAAGTGCTGAAGACTACAAGCAAGCCACAAAGAGCCTCCCAATTCCTCCCATCCTTGGGAAGGAGGGAGGCAGAGAAGGCGAGCTGCGAGAGTCAAGACCACCGGACTTCCAGCCCAGTGGAACACCAACTGCTTGTAGCTGTGCCTTTAAGGCTGAGCTGTACCATCAGTCAGCCTGCAGCATTCTATGCTGCAGGCTTAGAGCTAGCACTTGAGCACTTGACAGGGGCTGCTTGCTGGTTGTACCCCACTTGAGGAGTAACCCAATAAACTTCCCTCTCCTGCTTCCCACAGAAGGTCTCCCAAGGCCCTTCTTTGGCACCTTGGGCCACTACACCAACCCGGTCCAGTGGGTCCCCAATACCCACTCGGTGTCAGGGCAAGCCTCTGACCTCTGCCGGGCCTGAGCCAAACCCCGACAGAGGCCAGCTGCTGCTAAGCTTTCCCTGATGGCTGAGCCTCTACTCGGGGAAGGCATCTGGTTATGCTACCAGCTGCCAGCACCTCGGGTGCCTGGAAACACCCAGAAGGACAGTGCCTCGGCCACTGACCTACGAGAGGCTCTCCCGCCTCTTTCCTCACCCTTCAAGCTGGGCCTGGCAACTGCCCCACTGGCAGCCCTACAGGGACTAGAGGCTGCTGCGGTAGGCGCTCTGCACCGTGTGGAAGGACCCGCCTGATGGCCCGGGGCCTTGTGCTCTGAGGCGGTGGCCCAGGTGGAGCCCAGCAGGGCCAGCCCAGCTCAGAGGCAGGTCAGCATCATGACTGGGGCCTAGGAAAGTGGCCTTGCTCCTGCCTCAGTTTCCCTAGCTGTAAAAGGAAGCATGTGAATGAAGACCTGCCCGCAGGATGGTGTCAGGATGGGTCTCCCAGTGACCCCCTCTCCACATCCTGAGCTGAAGCCCAGCCAGGAGGCAGACAGCGGCAGGCGGGTTCCACTGGGTGCAAGGAGCGCTGTCTGGCAGCCTCCTCCACAGGGGGTGTCCCCAGCGAGGCAGCCCTAGGTGCCATGGGATCTTGACAGGAAACACCTCTGAGCTCGGTGAGGAAAAGCCGGCCTGAAGGCGGGGGGGACGTCCCCGCTGTCCTGGGGATGCATAGCTTCCAGGCTGGACCGGTCCTGCCCTCCACTCCTGGTGCAGCCTCCCGTCCTCTCCCGTCCTCTCCTGTCCTTGGGAAGGCTGTGCACCGACTCTGTGCTTCCTCCTGCAGGCTGCCCAGCCTCTCCTGGGGGCCTTCCAGGCCACCCCACCTGCCTCAGCCCCCATCCCACGCCCTCTGGGCCCATCTGAGGCCAGGTTTCGCCCTCAAGCACAGGCCAAGTGAAAAGATGTGAAGGAAATCCAAGGGCACAAAGACCTGATGGTAACTGCAGCTCAGTTTCCACAGCTTTGGACTCACTGAGCCAGGGCTGAGGGTGGTGGCATGTGCTCAGCTGACACCCACGGGCTGGCGCACAGCTTCCATGCCCTGAGCAAGATCCACCCCAGTGCCCACCAGGCAGGTCCTGGGGGCCCAGGAGGCTACTGGCTGGACGGTGATGGCCCACAGCCAGCACAGCCTAGCAGCCACAGTCTCACGGCCTGTGCTCCCCTCCTGCCCCATCCGCTCCTCCATGGGCCATGTTGGCAGACTTGTGGCTCTCTCAGCAGGAGATGCTGAGGCTGGCCGTGGGCTGCCAGCCACTGAGGGACCCTGCGCCCAGGAAGATGACCTGGTCAGGGCTGCACACATCTGCTGCATGAGGGTGGCTCATCTCTGCCCTGCTGAGGCCAGTGTGGCTCCCTCATCATCACTGAAAAATGCCAGGGGTGGTTGAAAGAGGAGCAGGTGAGGAAGCCACTGCCCGGGTCCTATCAGCCTGGCCCCACGTCCAAGCTGTGGCCTCCTGGAAGACAGGACCCCCCCTCTTATGCTGGGCTTCACCTCCATTAGGAGATAGAGTGACTTTAGCAGGGTGTCCCCCAGAGGTCTGCAGCCCTCACAGCTCACAGACGGACAGGTGTGTTGAGGGTGAGCGGAAGTTTGCATCCACCTGGTTTCAGAAAGTGAAGGAAGCCAGGCATGGGGGTGCACGCCTGTCATCCCAGCGGCTCGGGAGACGGAGCCAGGAGGATTGCAAATTCGAGACCAGAGGCAGTCTGTGTAACTTAGAGAGACCCTGTCTCAAAAAAAAAAGGGCTGGGGGTGCAGCTCAGTGGTCCAGCACTTGCAGAGCATGCAGGCACGAGGCCCTGGGTTCAACCCCCAGTTGTTGTTGTTAGGTGCCGTCATGTCCGACTCATAGCCACCCTCACAGGGTTTTCAAGGCTGACTGTTTCAGGATTGCCTTGGGAGTGGGTTGCCACGTCCTTCTCCCATTTTTGCCGTGCTGGGAATCGAACTCAGCACCTCAGAGACTGCAGAGCTGCGCTCTACCAACTGAGCTACATCCCAGCCCCAACCCCCAGTACCGCAAAAAAAAAAAAAAAAAAAAAAAAAAGAAAGAGAAGGAGACGCTGGCTCCACAGGGCTCTTTCTGCAAGCTCCAGCTTGCAGGTGACTTTGTCACCAATGGTGCATCTGAGTTCAGTTGTCCTCGAGAGCCGCAGCACTCACAGGGCCACAGCCAGCAGCGTCATCACAGTGGCCCTTCCTGAAGGCCACGGTCAGGTCGCCTGGGCACCGTGAGGGACGGGCCTCTTTAGCACGGAAACAAGATTTCCTCTCTGCCTCAACACCATTGTCACAGCCGTGTGTCACCGTGACGCCTGGCCATCAATGAGGCAATGGCGGGTTTCATGAAAGGATTGACCGTGCCATGAATAACAGCAGCCACACAGAGCGTGGCCAAGACAAACACGGCAGGACTCTCTGGCTCTGTGCGGCAGGACGAGGCCTGATTACCAGACGGGACCGGAGGAAACGGCCCTTCCTGGCCTGGTCATCGTCCCCCACGGCAGCAGGGCTCCCTCGGCCTCTGTCCAGATGGACCCCTGGCCCTGCTGCGGCAGGGGCCGCTGAGGAGCGGCTCAGTCCAAGCGGAGGCCAAGCAGAGCCCTGATGTGGGTGCAAACGCCACGTTCCCTGGAGGACGGAAGCCCTGCCGAGCCGGGAGGGGCCTGAGGCGGCTGTGCAGACTTTGCCTTTGCTGCTCCCTCTGGGGTTTTGTGCTTCCTCCAGAGAAAGGTCGGGGAGACCCGTTTTCTGCAGCCCTGGCCAGCAATGGCCTCCAATACAAAGCAGTTTAAGCAAGACATTTATTTCTCCTGGGCTCAGAGGCTGGGCGTTTGAGAGCAAGGTGCCCACACAGCCAGGACGGGGGACATCTCCCTAGCTTGTAGAATGTGTCCCTTCACTGTGTCCTCATTTGGCGGAGTGACACAACCTCCCCGAGTGGCTTCTTGTGGGGGCTGTAATCCCACGTGGGCTCTTGAACCTCTTGACCCCATGTAACCCCAAGTCTGGCCAAGCACCACCACCCGAGGCTCAGGACCCCAGCATGGGAGTTTAGGGGCCACAAATCAGTAAGTAGCAACCACAGACCAGGGGCTTCCTTTTGAGCCCTTTTCTGGTTAAGACATCACACGTGTAGCCCTCCTCTCATCACACTCGCTGGCAGAAACCCTCTCCACAGCCACTGGATGGCTGCCACCGGTGCCCAGGGCTCTCCTGGGCAAGTCCTCCTGCCTGCCACGTGGCCTGGTCTGATAGTCGAAGTGACCACGCAGCTCCAGGGGTGGGGCACAAGGTCTTTGGTTTTGGTCAGAGCTGGAGACAAAGCCCACGAGGCAGCAGACAGCGATCCCTTGGGCAGGAGCAGGTTCACAGCAGCTGGCAGGTGCTGGCGACACCTGCTGTGACGTTGGGCGTGATGGTGGGCTGTCCTGGATTCTGTCACTGCTATGCCCTCTGCACAGCAGTCCCACAAATGAGGTTTGATCCCGATGACCACGGCCACTTCAGTAGAATGAATGAGCTGAAGACCCGGAGCGCAAGGAGAGGCTTCAGAATGAGCGGAACGTTCTGCTAGCACTGAGCATTTTCGAGACCTCCCCCGTGCTGGTGTGCACATCTGTCTGAGGGGAGTTTGTCTGGCTCGTGCTCCTAAGCATCTCTCCCAGATCCCATGCACAGTTCTTAGGGCAAAACCCAGAGTTGAGGAGGAATTACGGTACAGGCGGGCTCCAAATACCACGCAGGAGGTCCCTGAGGACGTGGCCATCTTCTTCGGGGCTCCAAACACCACTGGAGGTCCACAAGGACGTGGCCATCCTCTCTCTTGGCTCCATACTCCATGGCAAGGGGTCCCTGAGGACGTGGCCATCTTCTTCTGGGCTCCAAATGCCACTACAGGTCCACAAGGACGTGGCCATCCTCTCCTGGCTCTAAACACCATGGCAAGAGGTCCCTGAGGACGTGGCCATCTTCTTCTGGGCTCCAAATGCCACTACAGGTCCACAAGGACGTGGCCGTCCTCCCTCTGAGCTCCACACTCCATGGGAGCAGGTCCCTGAGTATGTGGTCATCCTCTCCCTGGGCTCCAAATGCCATAACAGGAAGTCCCTGAGGACATGGCCATCCTCTCCCTGGGCTGCAAATGCCATAGCAGGAGGTCCACGGGGATGTGGCCATCCTCTCCCTGGGGTCCAAACATCATAACAGGAGGTCCCTGAGGACGTGGCCATCTTCTACTGGGCTCCTAATGCCACGGAAGGTCCACAAGGACGTGGCCATCCTCTCTCTGGGCTGCAAATGCCACAGCAGGAGGTCCATGAAGATGCGGCCATCCTCTCCCTGGGTTCCACATTCCATGGCAGGAAGTCCCTGAGGACGTGGTCATCCTCTCCCTGGGCTGCAAATGCCACAGCAGGAGGTCCATGAAGATGTGGCCATCCTCTTTTGGGCTCCACTCGGACATGGCCATCCTCTCCCTGGGCTGGAGACGTTCAGCCCTGTGCTAGCTTCCTGGTGCTCCAACAAAAGTCTGACAAAAGCAGACTTAAGGGAAGAAAAGCTCACCTGGGCTCATGGCGTCCAAGGTCTTGTCCACGGTCAGGCTACAGGGAGGTGGCACGTGGTGGGGAGTGTGTGGCCGGGCAGAGCTGCCATCTCAGGGTGGCTGGGAGCAAGGAAAGGCAGGAAGGCCTGGGGTCGCTGTGTCCCTGACCCAGTCACAGGCCCAGTGAACCGTCTTCCTCCCCACACCCCAATTCTTCAAGGTCTCTCAACTCCCAGCAGTGCCACTGCCCCGTGACCAAGCAGTCAACCCATGAGCTTTTGGGGGACTGTTATGATAGGAAGATATGAATTGTAACAAATTCCCAACAACGCCATTGTTTGGGAACGAGGCCACTGTCTGTGGAGCTCCAGAAACACGCAGGTCCCCAGCGGGTGCCCTACCTGAGTGCAGCTGAGCCAGTCAGAGCGTGTCAGCTCAGCGAACCCGGAGGAGAAGGACTGGTTTCGTGTGAAGACAGAAAGAGCTGGGCCTCAGGAGGCCCTGCAGAGAAGCCCAGAAGCCTCCCCAGGGTGGTCCCAAGGGCCTGGTCCTCGGTGTGTCCCGAGGTGGCTTCAGCACAAAGGTCAGTGAGACGCTAGGGGTGACAGAGGGATGACTGGGCAGCGCCTGGTCCCGCCAGAGGGAGACCCCACAGCAAACCATGCTAACGTCTGCAGCAGCCACCCCAGCCGCAGCGTGCCACCGAGCCGGCATCTCTGGAGGCCATTAGAATAAATGGAGCAAAGGGCCTCACAGCCGGAGCAGGGAGAGCTGTGTAAACCGACCTGGACAAGAGGAGCTCCCACGTCCCCGGGCCCGCGAACGGCGTCTGAGTCTGGGGCCCAGCACAGCAGCAGGCACGGCCCAGCCATGAGGTCCAGGGCCACTGTCCTCTCAGCACCACGGGCTTCCCAGAGAGTAGCTGACTCTGAGGGTGCGTGCTGAGAAGGGTAGGAAGTTCCCTGGGCAAGGCTGAAGGGAGAGCCCCTGCCGAGGAGGGTGGGAACCAGGCAAGAACAGGCAGCATGGTGGTCTCCAAAGGACCAGCGAGCCCAGGAAGAGCCTGCAGGGACCCAGATGCCTTAGCCAAGGGTGCTGAGCACCAGCCAGCCCAGCAGGAGGCGGGCCCACCTGCACCAAGTCCAGGGTCACTGGTACAGAAGGAGGGCACAGGCAGCAGCGATCTAGTGGGTGTGGGGAGGGTTTCTGCCTACAGTGTGAGTGGAGGAGGCCACACGTGCAGTGCCTTAACCCCGCTCAGGGCGATGTGCTGGAAGCCTCCCTCAATAGACAGGCTGAGAAGCAAAAGCAAGCTGGGCTTACAGGTCCTGCAGTCCTGACGCCAGGGGGCCACGTGGCTGGGCGAGGGCTGCAGCCCAGGGCTGGTGGAGCCCATGAGCTCTCATCGTCCCGTGCGGAGCACCCAGGCCTGCAGCTCTCAAATCTGACTCGACGCCCAGTTCCTGCCCTTGGCCTCGGATCTGACCTGCATTAGTTTTTTGTTGCTGTGACAAATGCCTGTTAATAACACCTTAGAGGAGCCAAGATTTAATCTGGCCAAGGGGCTGGGATTTAGCTCAGTTGGTAGAGCGCTGCTCTGCAGTCTCTGAAGTCCTGAGTTCGATTCCCAGCATCGCAAAAATGGGAGAAGGACGTGGCAACCCACTGCCAAGGCAATCCCAAAACAGTCAGCCATTGAAAACCCTATGAGGGTCGCTATGAGTCGGACATGACTTGATGGCACCTAACAACGACAACAACAACAACAACACACTTGTGGAGGTTTCCATCCATGGCCCGCTGGTTTGATTGTTTCTGGGCCATGATTAGGTGTTGGGGATTTTTAAAATTATATCTATCAACTAGAGTTCCTCATGACAGCCTGAGGGGCTGACCCCTAAGTGACCCCAGGGCTCATCTCACTCACTCAAACCAGCCCCTCCCATCGAGTGAGCAAAGATGACCCCTGGCCAGTCTGACCTGCCCTAACCACGTTAGATTTGATTGGCAGCTCTCAGCATTTTCAGGTAATAACTGTCTCCACCTGGCAGATATGTCAGTTTACCCGCTGTACCTGTCAGATGTGTGCTCTGATTGGCTGAATCCCACCAAGTGACCCCTCCAGGACCCTATAAAAGTAGGGCTCCTGGACCCCACCTTTACCCACTGACCCTAACCTCTCTGACCGTCCTTCAACTGCTACCTGAACCCCATCACCTGGACCAGCGCTCCAGCAAGACCTTCTAGCAAGCCGGCGGGATCAAGCCCAGGGGCCCCGAAGAGAACAAAGGATTCTAGCAAGCCAGGAAGAGCCTCCCAATTCCTCCTATCCTTGGGAAGGAGGGAGGTAAAGAAGGCGAGCCGCGAGAGTCAAGACCAACTGACCTCCACGGAACACCGCGGCTGTGGCTGTGCCTTTAAGGCTGAGCTGTACCAGCACTCAGCCCACAGCATTCCATGCTGCAGGCCTAGAGCCAGCACTTAAAGGGTTCTGCTCTATAGGGGCTGCTTGCTCCTTGCTCTCCATCAGGGGAGCACCCAATAAACGTTACCTACCCCTTTTACCATCAGAAGGTCTCCCAAGGTCCTTCATTAACAGCACCAGCATTTGTTATGTTGAAGGTTTGGCTCTAATCTTAGCTGGGCTAGAGTTAAAACCCCAACAGTGAGGTGGAGTGTCATGGCTGAAGGACGTAGGAAAGCAGGGCTGTCCGCCTCACGAAGGCCAGGAAGCAGACAGGCAGACAGACAGGGGCGGGGGACCAGGGCAAGACATGCCCTTCACAAGCACACCTCTAGTAACCCACTTCCTCTAACCCAGCCCCTCCTGATGGCCCGTTAACCTGTGAACTCAGCCATGGGTTAACCCATGGATGACGTCGGCGACCTCATGATCCGTTATCTCTCGGCTGTGTCCCAGCTGGGGACCAAGCCTCCCACACATGTGGCTTTTGGGAGACATCTCATATCCACACCTCACAGACCAGAGCCCCAGTGTGTGACCTCAGGTGACCCGAGAGGCCACCCCACTGCTCTCAGTTGGGCAGCAAGTCCCCTTGGTGGGTCAGCAGGTGCAGGGGGACAAATGTGCCATTCCACTCATCCTGGTCCTGAAGCAACACAACATGTAAGCGCGGGAGGCTCCGGTTCTAATTTTTAAAGACATTTGGGGCTCCATTAGCATCTGAAATAGGAAACTTGCGATTTTACCACAGTGCTTTGGAGTTAGCCAAGGAAGCACTTGATCAGGGTCTAAACACGGAGGGCGGCAATTCCCAGCCCGGCTGATTTCTGTCCCCAGTAATTGAAATACTGGTGACATAGCTTTCAGCATCACCGTGGTGTGTCTGGAGATATTTTTATTGTCACAGCTGGGAGGCTGGAGGCCAGGGATGGCACTCACGTGCCACAGGGTGGGGCGGGGGGAGTGCTGAGGTTGACGTGATGGTGCTGGGAGCCAGCTTTATTAAATCAGGCAGTTGCTTATAAATGCTGTCAGATTGGGAGCATTTTATTGCTTAGATTTAAACCCTTTCCTTGACAGGTGTGTGAAGTGCCCAAGAAAATCAGCATGCTGAGTTCATGCTGATGGACTGAAACGCACTCTGAGGACATCTGCCAACTGACAGGTATAAAGAATTTACTCAAATTTAACCTGCAAAATTCATAAGCTGAGGATTCAACAAAGAACCAAAGAAAATGAGGGCTTTCTGTCTTACTATAATGATTACCATATTGAAAAATAAAAATAAAAGATGTAAGTCAGCAAAAGCCTCCAAAGGATAGACCAGTCAGCAGTTTGGAGTGGCAGTGGGGGCAGGTGTTTTCTTCAGCTCTGTGGCTGAAGCTTCGAAAATTTCTGTAAGAGCTGAATAAGGAAGCTGTTAATGTTTGCTGAGCATACAGCAGGTGCCTACTAAGTGTTGCCCCTTGTGATTCTTAGGATCTCAGTGGTAACCCAAGATGGAGCTGCTGCTGAAGCAGGGCAGAGGCCGGGTGACGGGTGACAGTGACACCCGCAGGGGTGCAGAGACAGCCGACAGGGACGACTCCCACTGGGGTCCCTGGAGGACCTCATGCCTTACCAGGCGAGGCTTTGCCAGTCTCCCCCCCTCACCGTGACAGGAGGGGCCCCAGGCCTAAAGTGGGTGCCTGCTCTGTGTGGTGACTTACTCGATACCCACAATTCCACCGCTTTCCGGTCCAGATCCACTGGGACCATGACGCTTCCAGCAAAGTAACTTTTGACCTTTATATTGAGACAAATCGTCACATATGTTTTTGTCCTAAGGGTGTCTTCACTGCCCCTTTGCGTTAGCCACAGTTCACCACTCCATCCTCACAACAAAAGAGTTTTCTCTCATCTATCAGCCCTCCCAGGGTGGAAAGATTGGACCTCTCTGCCCATGTGTCCACTGCTGCTTGGAAAAGCTCTCACGAGGCGAGAGTCCCAGAGGATTGGAGACGGGGGCACATAAGGTGATTATGAGTTGGACCCGACTCAAGGGCACCTAACAACAAGAACAGCTCCGTCTCCTCCTTCTACCCTGTGCATCCAACGTGGCCACGGGGGGCTGAATGGAATAAGACCAGGCAGTGGTGTTGAAAGGACTGTGGATTGAGGTGGGAGACTCACAAGATTGCCAGCTATAAAAAAAAAAAAAAAATTGCAGACAGAACAGAGAGATCAGTGTTACTCCTTGGAATTCTCATTTACAGGTTTATCATCCATAAAGCAATTTTTAAATTTCTTCCTACCTTCTAGTGTTACTATGTTGTTATTGTTGTTAGGTGCCATCGGTATCCGACTCATAGCGACCCTCATAGGGTTTTCAATGGCTGACTGTTTCGGGATTGCCTTGGGAGTGGATTGCCACATCCTTCTCCCATTTTTGCAGTGCTGGGAATTGAACTCAGGACCTCAGAGACTGCAGCGCAGCGCTCTACCAACTGAGCTAAATCCCAGCCCAGTGTTGCTATGGCCCTCTAATATTATGTGAATATAAAAAATTATTATCAGTACTAAATATAGAATGGGTTTTCCAAGTTGCATTTTTTCCTTTTCAATATTGACTGATAAATTATCAGGCTGGACACAAAGAACTGTGACCTTTCACTCTGGGAACCATGCCAAAGCCTTACAGAAAAAGACCACATACAGACATAAATGAGGTACTATGTAAACTCACTGCTCTAAGATTAAAAAGTACTTCCCCTGCCTCCCTCTCCCTCAAGTGACAAATCCCTTGTGCAATGTTCTGTTAACTTACCAGGAATCATTTTAATCATACTAACTAAAACAGTTGCTGTTGTTAGGTGCTTTGGGGTCAGATCTGACTCATAGTGACCCTAAGTACAGAAGGAAGAAACACACCCAACGCATTGTGTGCCTTGCACATAATCTTTTTATGTTTGGGTCCATTGTTGCAGCCATTATGTTTCTTCCTATGTTGAGTTATGCCACATTACCAAAAGGAGGTGCCAGGAGCTTTACTCCATTCCTGTCATTAAAGTCGACTCTACTTTGAGGGCCTGCAGCCATAGCCTTGTGGCATCCGATCCCATCAGATCTCGGAAGCTAAGCAGGGTCAGGCCTGGTTCGTACTTGGATGGGAGACCACCTGGGAACACCAGATACTGCAGGCTTGGGAGAAGGACCTGGCAACTCGCTCCCAATAGTCAATCTGCCATTGAAAACCCTATGAACAGCAGAGAAGCACTGACAATAGTGTTTCGCCTGTTGTATGTAGGGTCACTATGAGTCGGATACCAACTCGACGGCACCTAACAACAACAACTACTTTGAGGAGGCAACTCTTCCCCAGTTGTTTCCTGAATGTCTTCCAGCCTAGTGGGCTCATTCTCTGCGGCTATATTTGACAATGCTTCTCTGCTATTCATAGGGTTTTCAATGACTAATTGTTTGGGGAGTGGGCTGCTGGGTCCTTCTCCCTAGTCTGTCTTAGTCTGGAAGCTCAGCTGAAACCCCTCCACCATGGGTGACCCTGCTGGTATCTGAAATACTGGTGACATAGCTTTCAGCATCACCGCAACACACAAGCCCCCACAGCATGATGAGCTGACAGACATGTGGGGGAACAAAACAATAGTGTTAACTCATATGTAGGTGGGCTGATCAATATCTAGGCAGAGAAGTGTCTTAATCAGGGGAACTTTGCTCTAAGAAAGGGAAGAATTAAATCTGGAAATTCACCTCTGGGAGAATAAGCTCACTGTGTTTCCCTTCTCATACCTCACCCTGCTCTCCCACATTTCTACCAACCAACAGAATGCGTGGAGCACACATTTACCGAAGAGCACTTCCCGTAGGTGTGGAGAATTCCCCTTCTGTGAACCACTATGGGTTCGCTCATAACTAGGAGTCATGTGGCTGGGAAATTAGACACTGAGGCTCAGACATGGCGATAGTATTTATAAACACCCTAGCTCTCCAGAAAAATGTTTAGGATGTATGTCGGATGGTAAGTGAGGAATCCTGGGAGTTTCCAGTCTGCACTGGTGCTATTAGCCATCATTAACAAACATTTGTGAATAACCAAGAAGTAACGAGACCACGTTGTAATGTGGGTGATAGGCAGCATGAAAATGCCATAAGTAACTCATGAGTTTCTGAGGAAGATTTGGGTAAACTGAGTCCAGGAGGATGAGCCCAAACCATGAATCAGATGGCCTTCCTGAATGCCTGTGAGCAGCCCTGAGCCTGCCCCGTGATACACAATGCCAGGAGGGCAGCTGGGGGCTCACGATGTAGGTTTCCACATCAGCACGCCTTTGCAGCCAACAGGAGTCTCTGATCTCTCCCCAAACACACTGGAATCAGGAAGAGCTTTTCTGTGGAATGAGCAGGAGGACTTCTCATTGCCTGAAGGGCAGCCCACACCCAAGCAGCTGTGTGGCCTCTCCCGTGGCCAGTCCATGTCCATCCATGCTCCATCCTATTGCCTCCGAAAGGTGTGTGGGCATCTTTAGTCCTTAATATCAGGACACAGGAGTAACAAAAACTGCACATATGTGCACATGCACGGTGGGTGGATCCTCTCAGAATTCTCATCCTTGAATGTGGCACTTCCCTGTGACCTGCTTCTAACCTGTAGAAGACAGCAGAGAGGATGTCACTTGTGCGGTATTGTATACAGCTGTAACATCTGTCTTACTGACATTCTCTTCTTTGCTCTTTTTGTTTTTTATTTTTGTTTGGTTGTTTTTGTTTTGATGCAAGGTCTTGCTATACAACCCTGGCTGGCCTGGAACTCATTATGTCTCCCAGGATGGCCTCAAACTCGTCCTCCTCCTGCCCCAGGCTCCTTAGTGCTATGATTACAGGCCCGCCATGAGGCCCAGCCTCCTTGCTGGTTTTAATGAAAGTAGCCAAGATGGAGAGCCCACCTGCATGGCAAGGAACTGAGGACAGTCCAGTCAGTGACTGGTAATCACCGTCACAGGCTGTGTGGGAGGGGAAGCCTGTCCTCACCCAATCAAGCCACAGTTGAAAGCCCAGCCTGGAGGCACCTTGATGGCAATGCCACAGGGGACCCCACTGAGCCACACCCAGATTCCAGACCCACAGACCCTGTAAGGTCTGTAAGTGTGAGCTGTTCGTGGTGATATTGTTACACATCAGGAGACTGCAAGCAGGTGTGCGTAGCCACTAATGCCCCACGCAGGGGCTGTGCGTGTGTTCTGACATTGTCAGCCCCTCTGGAACTAGTTCGACACTTAGCTTAATAATGTTGATTATGGTAAAGATAATGGTGGGAGTGGTGATGGTGGTGGTGGTGGTGGTGATGGTGATGGTGGTGGTGGTGATGGTGGTGGTGGTGGTGGTAGCAGTGATGGTGATGGTG
>VMDO01018117.1:0-43023 GCA_007922755.1 Pedetes capensis
AGAGGCCTTGGTTCCCTCATTGTCTCTTTAGGATTAATCTGTTTCTGCAATGCTAACTAAGTTGATTGTTAACTTTTTGGCTGAAGTTACCTTGTGAGCTGTCTCTTGTATCTCCCTGAGTTACTATATAAACAAGAGTTTAGAGAATAAAGTTTAGCTCAAGACCATCAGTCTTGGCCTCTTCGTCTCCTTCATCCTCAGCTCTCCCCTTCCCACATTGGGCCCCGACAGGTGGGAGTGCAGCTCAGTGGTAGAGCACTTGCCTAGCATTCATGAGGCCCTGGGTCAATCCCCCAGTACCTAAATAAATAAATAAACAAAAAGAAAAAATTCAAATGCTTGCTGAAGCTATAGATCTCAGGAAAGAAAGAGTTTAAATCCAAGTTAAAGTAATGGCCCTTTTTACCAAGTTACAAAAAATCAAAGTACTGGCTGGGCACTGTGGTGCACACCTGTAATCCCAGTGACTCAGGAGGCTGAGATAGAAAGATCACAGGTTCAAGGCCAGAGTGAGCCCATACAATTTAGTGAGACCTTATCTGGTACAGCTCAGCGGTAGAGCACTTGCCTAGCATGTGGCAGGCCCTGGGTTCAACTCCCCAGTACACAAACGCAAAAGCAAAGTATGGCTATTAGATTGTCATTGGTTTTAAAACAACTTCAAATTCTTATGATATATGTCCACATGAGAATTCAAGTAATATTAAAGATGAATTTCTTAAAGATATATCTTTAGATATTAGCCCACTATGATAAAGTCTTCTTCCTGATTTTCTCACAATTTTAAAACTATCTTGGGGAAATACTCTAGCTTATAAAGGACTTGGGTTTCCTTTGTCATAGAAAGTCAAATTATTCTGAAATAGCTAAGTTCTCTATACCTGTTATAAAGATCAGATGAACTAGGGTTTGATAAACCTTTTCTATAAAGGAAAGTCCCAGCTACTCAACCTTACTATTTTTTATGAAAAAACCATCCATAGATGCTCCATAAACATAAACAAATGGACATGGCATGTCCCAATACTTCTTTAACTACAACAATAGGTAGACTTGGTTTCCAGGGTCATTCTTTACCCACTTTCTCAGTTACAGCTAACATTAATTTCATAAATGCTTACAATTATTAAAATATATGTTCAACTATGGCAGATGGACATGGTCGTTCACTCCTGAAACAATCAGCTGTTGAAAACCCTATGAAGGTCACTATGAATTGGACATAATTTGACAGTACCTAACAACAATAATGCTCAACTAAACTTATATTTATTCAAATTTATTAGCTAGATTTTTATTAAAAGGATTCCTATAACTTCATACTATTGGAAACATTATATAAACATAGAGACTTACTTTACGTAAAAGTTTTAGCTGGATGTTGTGGTGTGCACCTGTAATCCCAGCTACTGGGGAGGCTGAGGCAGGAGGATCACAAATTCACAGCCAAGGACAGCCTGTACTACTTGGCAAGACCCTGTCTTAAAATAAAAAAAAAATAAAATAAGGACTTGGGGTGTGGCTCAGTGGTACAGCACTTGCTTAGCATGCATAAGTCCCTGGGTTCAACCCTCTTGTACTGAAAAATTTTTTTACTACTTCCCCTTCTTAAAATCAACAAACAATATACTGTGCTATTTAATGTTCACTCAATAACAACATTAAACTAGAGACAATGATTTTGAGTGTGAGTAATTGATTTTTTTGTGTGTGTGTGGTACTGGAAGTTGAACCCAGGGCCTCGCGCTTGCATGCTTTGCAAGTGCTAGATGACTGAGCATCACCCCCAGCCCAGTTTTTCAGTTTTTGAGATGGGGTCTCGCTAAATTATGCAGACTGCCTCTGGTCTCGAACTTGTGATCCTCCTGTCTTGGCCTCCCGAGCTGCTGGGATTACAGGAGTGCACCACTGTGCCTGGCAGTAAATGATTTTTGAATGTAAAATGTTTCTAAGAAAATATTCACCAAAGAACAAATATTTTCAATTATTATTCAATTAAATTAACTTATTGCTTAACTATTTTTAAACATGTTTTCACTTAAGACCAAACTAACATGGTGAAGATCAATGTGAGGCACATATCTTACAACACACTAATACTAATTATATAGAATTATAATTATATTATTTAAAGCTTTTTCTTTTTTGTTATAACTATATATTATATGGGGCTGGGATTTAGCTCAGTTGGTAGAGCGCTGTGCTGCAGTCTCTGAGGTCCCGAGTTCTATTCCCAGCACCGCAAAAATGGGAGAAGGACCTGGCAATCCACTCCCAAGGCAATCCCGAAACAGTCAGCCATTGAAAACCCTATGAGGGTCGCTATGAGTTGGATACCGACTCGATGGCACCTAACAACAACAACAACATATATTATATACAATTATACATACAATTATATATATATATATATATATATATATATATTTTATATATAGTTGTTGTTGTTAGGTGCCATTGAATTGGTATCCAACTCACAGCAACCCTATGTACAACAGGTGAAACAGTATTACTACTGCTTCTCTGCATTCATAGGGTTTTCAATGGCTGATTGTTTTTTGGTAGAGGGTTGCCGGGTCTTCCCAAGTCTACAGAATTTGGTGTTCTCAGGTAGTCTCTGATTCAACTACTAACCAGGCCCAACCCTGCTTAGCTTCTGAGATCTGATGAGATCAGATGCCACAGTGGTATGGCCACAGGCTTCTATGTATGTGTGTATGTATGTGTACATATATTATATATATATATATATATGCATATATATATATGCTGGGATTTAGCTCAGTTGGTAGAGCACTGTGCTGCAGTCTCTGAGGCCCCAAGTTCAATTCCCAGCATCACAAAATGGGAGAAGGATGTGGCAACCCACTCCCAAGCAATCCCAAAACAGTCAGCCATTGAAAACCCTATGAGGGCCGCTATGAGTCAGACTCAACTCAATGGCACCTAACAACAACAACTGCATACATATATATATATATATATATATATATATATATATATATATATATGCAGTATTGGGGGTTGAATGCAGAGCCTCACATATACTTTGCAAATACTCTACCACTGGGATACACCTCAGCCCATTTTTTTTTTCATTTTATTTTGAGACAGGGTCTTGCTAAATTATGCAGGTTACCTCTGGCCTTGAATTCAAGATCTACCTGCCTTAGCAGCTGGAGCTGTTGGGATTAGAGATATGTACCACTGTGCCTGACATAATAATGCTAATTATATTTTAAGACTGAAAATTAAAGCTCTAAACCAGGCATAGTGGTGCAGGCCTGTAATCCTAGTGATTTGGGAGGTGAAGGCAGGAGGATCCTGGGTTCCAGGCCAGAGACAGCCTGTGTAACTTAACGACACCCTATCTTGATTTACAAAATTAAAGGTTGAGGGTGCAGCTCAGTGGCAGAGCGCTTGCAAAGTATGTGTGAGGATTGGAGTTCAGCCACCCAGTACAACAAAAAAGAAAACAAAAGAAAAGAAAAGAGGAAAGGAAAGGAAAAGAAAAGAAAAAAGAAAAGAAAAAAGAGAAAAGAGAGAGAGAGAGAGAGAGAGAGAGAGAGGGCAAGCTTCAATTAGCATTGCCATCAGCATCATACATTATTAGGATATTTCTTATTTGCAGTGCCAGGGATGGAACCCAGGGCCCTGCACATGCTAGGCAGGTGCTCTACCACTGAGCTACAGCTGCAACCCAAGCCTCAACATTGATATGTTTAAATGTGTCAGAAAGGCAATGCCATTGTCCTCAAGTAACAAAAAATAAGTATCAGATCATAGAAAAGACTGATAACTAAAGGAATATGTTGACTGTGCAGTAAACTGTCACTTTCTGCATGAGGAAATTAGAGTGTTGTTCTTTATGCCAGTATATGCAGAAAATAAAAGCTTAATTTCGCACGCCTCTATAAATACCTTACATTGCAAGGCTCTAATTTTCATGTTATCTTTTACCATACACCTAAACTATTTTTAAAATAGGGTAGGATTTTTTTTTAATTTAAGTAGAATTAAAGTTCTTAATGATGAGTGTTACCCTCTCGCTGTTTATTTAAAATATTGCATTGGCACCTTTTTCCTGTTATTATTATTTTTTATTGTTGTTAGACATCAAGACAGCAAAGGCCCACATAGTACACCCTACAGTATACGAGATGAGAAGATTGAGCATTTGAATATTTCACAGGGGCCACAAATGCCTGCGCTACCCCCTGAGAAAGCGCTGTGGGTGGGTCACTGGCAAAAGGCGCTGGTTTCCACGTCGAGGAAGCTGATGACCATCTTGCTCTCGATGTCGATGCCCTTCCAGGTCTTCAGGAAGTCCTCGAAGGTGATCCCTTTGTACCGCTGGTCCTCCTTCTCGGACACCCGGGCTGCCTCGATCATGGCCCCGCGGGCGATGGACTGGGCGATGGAGGGCACGGCCTCCTCCCCCACCAGGCGGTTCCCAGACAGCAGATCCTCCACCACCTGGCGGTACTCGTCCAGCGAGATGAGGCCGTTGCAGTCCGAGTCGTACATGTGGAACAGGAAGCTCAGCTTCTCCTCCCGGAACTGCTTCACCTGCTCTTCGTCCATGGTGGGGTCGATGGGCCGGAAATAGGACATGATGATCAGGAAGTCCTCGAAGTTGATCTCCTCGGCCAGCCCGCAGGGCCCCTTGCGCAGGTTCCGGTTGTCGAAGAAGGCGCGGACGATCTTGGAGCGGATCGGGTTGAGCTCCAGCTCCTGGAAGTTGTCGAAGTTCTCCTTGCGGATGGTGGGCTCGCTGCCGCTCAGCTGCCGGAACCGCCGGTACAGCTGCCTGATCTGGTGCCTCGAGAAGCCGGTCTTGGCCTCGAGCTCCGATGTCTCCTTGGGCATGGAGTGGACAGTGCCCATGATGTGTGGCCGGCCTGGGCTGATCTCGGCGGCGCAGCTGCAGGTCCCGCCCTAGGTCCCCTGTGGTCTGGAGCTTCTGGTGACGTTCTGATTACGTAGTCAAGGCAACCTGTGTTCTTGTCAAGATCTGACAACCCGTTAGGGTTCTGTCCTTGCCAAACCCATGCTAATATAACAGATTTGTTGTTGTTGTTAGGTGCCGTCGAGTCGGTATCCGACTCATAGCGACCCTCTGTACAACAGGGGAAACACTATTGTCAGTGCTTCTCTGCTGCGCATAGGGTTTTCAATGGCAGATTGATTTTTGGGAGGGGGTTGCCAGGTCCTTCTCCCAAGCCTGCAGCACCTGGTGTTCCCAGACGGTCTCCCATCCAGGTACTAACCAGGCCCGACCCTGCTTAGCTTCCGAGATCTGACGGGATCGGATGCCACAGGGCTACGGCTGCAGGCAATATAACAGATTAGAACAGACTATTCTTTTACATGAACCCACTACTTGGGTTTCCCATTAATAGAAAATACATGTCTTATGTTGCTGGCTGCCTTACATGTACTCTATGCATAATTTGTCTTCTTTGTCTTCACAGTAACAACAAAGGCTTCTGGTCATTCTGTACAGCCCAAGTATTATTATCACAGGATCTTGCATTTGGGACAAATTTTTACCCTACATTCTACTTCTAGAAATGTAACCATAAGCTAGAGAAGTAGAAAGGTGGATACACAAGGATATTCAACCAAAAATAATTTCTGACAATCAAGAATTACATTATTTAATAGTAGGCAAAAGACTTAATAATTATGGCCTACTAAACTCTCTTTAGTTATGATGGTATTGGCTGATATTGACTGATGAAGAAAGACAGGTATGACTCATTCCTAAGTGAGACAGGCTGCTTTTAACATAATGTATATCTAACACAGATTGAAAATTAATAAAGTCTATACAAAATATTGATCCGTACACAATTACTTAAATGTAAGTTTTAGCCATTCTTAGTAAAGATGAGGAATGTTAGTCTCTTATCCCATTATAATAACAAAAATCTTACACCACTCTTTCCATTTTACCCACAGTAAAATCTGTGCTTCTAAAGCCTGATTTCTTAAAACACTATCTAAAATTTCAAAGGTTAGCCTTGATCCCACTATTCCTCCTAAATCATCTGGGTAAAACAGGCTCAGAAAGATACAGAGGAGCATCCCTTCTTTCCAGAAGATGCAGATGGGAAGACACAACTTGGCATCATAAAGCAGATTAGGTGTCAACAGAGAACTTAACCAGAGTCACGATCTTGTTCTTCTGTACGTATTGGCTTATTTGAACATTTACAACTCTAACCTTCTTACTTTACCTTCTGGTATTAACATCTTTTCTTGGAAATATTATTTGTAAAACATATTTTTGTAAGATAGCTATAATATGGAAGATAATTGCTACTTTCTGTGGAAGTAACCCTTAAAATTATCTATTTCTGCATACCTCTCTTTTTTGCTCGGGTAGGTAATCCTTAAATGGCATTTCTACCATCCTACAAGCTATAAATACTTGAAGGTTTTCAGTAAGAAAGGAATCACTGGCACTTCCCTCTTCTCTCCACATACTCAAGATTAAAATAAAACCTGCATGTGGGTTTGACTCCTTTCAAACTAATCACCAATTACTGGGATCTTATTCTGCAGAAACAAAACCAGACACATAAGTTAATAGGAAAAATGATTTAAACAAAAATACACCAAAATGTTAATCATAATTAACTCGAGATATAATTTTAACTAGTTCTCCATATGTTTCCTGGATTATTAAAGTTTTTGTAAGAATCCTGAATCAATTTCATAGTCAGAAACATAAAGACATTTCCAAGTGTAAAAAAAAAAATGAGTGATGGCAAGGAGTATATTTCAGTCACTAAGAGAACTGAACCAACAGAGTTAACATTGAAAATGAGTGGGCCTGAAGCAGATTATGCCTACCAGCTCTTGAACATTCTGTAGCTGTTGCTCATCAATACTATGAAACTCTTTCACTGTTGAGATTCTCCTGTGAATCAACATGAAGGAGGTAAGCCATCTTCAAAGTCTGAGGAAGAAAATAAATATGCATAAACAGAAAAGTATGTGGTACACAGTAGATGCTCAACAAGTGACTGCACCTCTCCACTTCTCTGAATGACCAATTAAAATAGGATTTTGTATACAAGCCTTGAAAAATGTCTTTACACCAGGCTTGGTGGCACATGCCTCTAAGCCCAGCACTTGAGAGGCTGAGGCAGGATGATCTGAGTTTGAGGTCTCAAAAAATAAAATTAAATTAAACACCCCCCCAAGAAGAAAGAAAGAAAGAAAGAAAGAAAGAAAGAAAGAAAGGGAGAGAAAAAGAGATTTAAAAAGTCTTCAAAAATCATATCTTAGCCAGGCATGGTGACACATGTCTGTAATCCCAGCTACTCAGAAGACTGAGGCATGAGGATCACAAGTTCAAGGCCAGAGGCAGCCTGTGCAATTTAGCAAGATTCTGTCTCAAAATAAAAAATGAAAAGGGGAGTTGGAGGTGCGGTTCAGTGATAGAGCACTTGCCCAGCATGCAGGAGACCCTGGGTTCAACACTCTCAGTACTGTCTTACTGGAGGGGATTCACATATAATATATTCTTGAGTACTTTTGTTCATAAATGTAATGATTGCTTAACATTACACCATTTACAATTTTCCTCCTTTTGGATCTTTATATGTAGACATAATTTTTATCAGGTATGCATTATTCCATGATATGATATAGGTAATTTACTTAACTATTTCCAGATTAGTGGACAAGAATTTTGTACATGCTCCTTCCTAGTTATTGCATTCTTTCTGCTAAGCCAATGCAGCTAGATCTTCTGGGGTCAAGTACATTTGATAATCTCATGAAATTACAGACATTCTTTCCATTCAAAAGAAAAACACAACATCTACAAATATTACCAAAAAGTTGGTCTCAGTTTCAAAGGATTTATGGTCACCAGGAAGCTCAGCAATGGAATAAGAAGACCTCAGGTTAAGATTTCCTGTCCTTGATCGTTTGAGCATTTGGTCGCTTTTTTAAATAAACTTGGAAGCATCCATCAGGATGAACTTCATATTTCTGTTGCTCTTGATCTATAAAAAGTTGATGGAGAATGATCTCGAATCACCACATAACAGCAACTCAATATTCAGTTAGCCCGTATCATAAGGCAAGCTCTGTTCTAAGGAGCTTTATACATATTAACTCATCTGACATCACTGCAACCTCCTTAGGTAACTACCATTTTGCCCTAGTTTTATAGATGCGGCATAGAGCCACAGTCAATTGTGCTCCAAGAAATGTTCCAATTGGGTAACTAGGTAAGAGCTTGAATCCATTGTCTACACCTACATAGTCAATTACAGGTAGAGCCAGGATTTTTTTCTTTTTGAGACAAGGTCTCGCTAAATGTCCAGGCTGCCTCTGCCTCCTGCCTCAGCCTCCTGAGTTGCTGAGATTATAGATATGCACCACACAGCCCAGCTAGGATTGGAATACAGATACTCTAGATCCACATCCTTATACTTGTTTGTTTGTTTGTTTGTTTGTCTGAGACAGGGTCTCGCTATGTAGCCAAGGCTGGCCTCGAACTCATAATCCTTCTGCCTCTGCCTCCTGAGTGCTGGGATTACAGTGTGTGCCACCCCACCTGGCTGGCAGATTCTTACTCAACCACAACATAGTACTGCCTCTCACAAGCCACCCAAAGCTGGACCTGAAACAACTCATGCTTGGCAATGTTAACAGATTGCTACCTATTGATTAGTGGAAAGTCCTTGTCCTTGTTGATGCAAACTGCCTACATGCAAAGCCCAGTCACATGTCTGCCCCTAAAAGCCTGATAAAGCAGACAACATTGTCATTTATTGGTGAAGCTCTGCCTTCCTTTAAAAACTTTCCCAACTTACCTTGCCTTAAAAATCTTGACTGTGAGCAGGGCACTGTGGCTCATGCCTGTAATCCCAGTGACTTGGGACGGGGAGGGAGGAGGATCACAGGTTTGAGGCCAGGGCCAGCCTACATAACTTAGTGAGACCCTGTCTCACAATAAAAAGTAAAGAATGGGCTTGGATTACAGCTCAGTGGTAGAGAACTTGTAAAGCACGCATAAGACACTTGGTTAAAATCCCCAGTACAACAACAAAATCATGACTGTGGAAAACATTTTATGTTGTACATGTTGTTGTTTTTAGGTGCCGTCGTGTCCAACTCATAGCTACCCTCATAGAGTTTTCAATGGCAGATTGTTTCAGGATTGCCTTGGGAGTGGGTTGCCATGTCCTTCTCCCATTTTTACGGTGCTGGGAATTGAACTTGGGAGCTCAGAGACTGCAGAGTGGCGCTCTACCAGCTGAGCTAAATCCCAGCCGCACGTTGTACATAATACCAGTTAAATACAAATCTCAAGTAATCATCACACAAAATGAGGTTCTAAAGGCAGGTGTGGTGGCAAATACCTATAATCTGAGCAATCAGGAGGCTGAGGCAGGAGGATCATGAGTTCAAAGGCAGCCTGGGCTACATAGCAAGATTCTGTCTCAATAAATAAATAAATAGATAAAGCTCTAATCTGACTCTCCAGGTGATGCATTTCTGCAACATTAGATAGCACTATAGGATTTCAACAACGTGCCATGTAAATAGGGGGTTAATAATGGAGGAGAGGGAAAATAGGGGCCACTTGGAAGAAGGATGCACCAGCAGAGTGGTTCATTCATCAGAAGGAAGACCCAGGTAGACAATACTGCTGTTGTGTGCTGTGGAGTCGTGTCTGACTCATAGAGACCCTTGTGGGGTTCTCAATGGCTGATAGACAATATTAGTGAAGATATTTCACACCAAAGAAAGCTAATGCTCTCACATTAGGCAAAGTAATTATATGAATAAAAAGGAAACAAACTCACCTGAATGATTATTTCCTAATATACAAAAATTCTTTCCTCCTCTTCTAGATCCTTCTTAAGAACCTAGAAACCCTGGGGGAAACGGGGTATCGGGAGGCACCAGCATTTCTTCAAGCACAAACAGACTGAGTTTTAAAAGAAAAAACAAGACCAAAACACCTTCTAGGGCCACACTTGGCTTCATCCAGACAATTACAAGGGAGGCTGGAGGCTGTCTCTGGGTTGACAGCAATACCTGGGAACACAGACACAGTGGTAGCGGCTCAGAAGCACATAGCTGGCTTCCAAAGAGCTCCTGGAGGTGCTGCTTCTACGAATCCTTCCTTTAGACCCTTTTCCTCCTGTCTTCCCGGAAGCCTGTCGCAAGGACACACACAGATCCAAAATTCTCATCCTTCTTGCTTGAAACGTCCGATCTAGAGGTTAGTTACAGACTTCGTCTTTGCGTCATTGACCTATGGCAAGTCCAAAGACAGCCTTGGGGTAACCTAAACCACAAGGCCAAAGTAAATCATTGCTGCGAACAAGGCCACACAGCCCAGCACCCCATCACCCGCCGTCATGGAGACACCACTCGGCCCCGTCCCGCCGTCTGTCACACGCCATCCTCCCCAGGTGGTCGCTTGAGGCTCTGGATAAGACACGCACTGTCCAGGCCTTTCTATCGCCAGCGCCTCCAGGTGACAGCTACACCCTCACGGCCAGATCTGATCCGGCTCGGTTTGAGTCCGCTGAGCCCTCCCAACCACACCGGCGCTGATTACGTCCTGGGGCGCGTCCAGCTCACCTCTGAGCCCAAGAACCTGGAGGACACTGGAAGGAGACCCAGAGACCGGAGTGAGGGCGAACACAGCAGGTTTGGGGGAACGAGACCCGGGAAAGCCTCCTGGGCGGCCAGCGGGGTCACTCACAGAAAGCGCTCTCCACCTGCAGACTTGCCCGATTCTAAATGACCTGTGCCCAGAGAATTCTGGGAAATGCAGTCCACATCCGGGGTGCCCCGGGAAGTTGGAGTGCGTGCCACAGGCGTGCTCCCAGCATGCAACGGGGCTGGGCTGTCAAAAGTACCCTGGACTCCTACCTAGTCTGTCCTGCAGCAAGTGGCTTGGGCCGATATGGCGGCTTGGTCCTTGAGGTGATTGAGGGCGAATTTTCAGTCCATCATATGGTTGTGAAAGCTGAACATTGAACAAGGGAGATAGAAGACTTGATGCTTTTGAATTATGGTGCTGGAGACAAATATTGAATATACCATGGACTGTCAAAAGAACCAACAGATCTGTCCTAGAAGTGCAACCAGAGTGCTCATTGGAAGCAAGGATGGCCATACTGCGTCTTACATATTTGGGACATGTGGTCAGGAGAGATCAATCCCTGGAGAAAGATATGGTATTTGGGAGAGTGGCAGATCAATGAAAATAAAGGAAAACCCTCAACTTGATGGATTGACACTGTCTGCAACAATGGGCTTAAACATAAATAAAAGATCATGTGCCTGGCACAGAATCAGGAAATGTTTCGATTGGCTGTATGTACATAGGGTCGCTGTGAGTCAGACTTGACTCGATGGCACCTAACAACAACAACAACAGTGAAACTGAAGAACTCATTCTGGAGTCCAGAGCGGGTGGAGAGGGGTATCGGTGTCCAGGTACTTACACCTGAGTGAGCAGTAGCCCCCCAAGGTGAAGTTCATGAGAGTGGCCCTAAGTGAGACCACAAGATCTCACCTGGAGATCTTGTTCCTGTAGTAAGTGCCTGTAGTGGTATCTACCTCAGTATGAGTTATTTTGATTATCTATCAACTGACCACTCTATGGGAAATTGTGATTGTGTATTATGATTGTGAATGGTAATAAGACACAGCTGCATTATCTATAAAATACAGTAGTTATTACATCTTACATTTAAGATACAGAAAAAGACTTGCAATTTATCAGCCAAATTACTTAGATATTTTATAATGAATCAAAGATGTTTTGTGGAAAAGAATGCAAATTTGTGTAACTTAAACAGAAAAGAAATCAAAGTAGCATCCAGTCATTCAGAGGCTGAGGTAGGCTCCCACTCTTCTGTAATATCAAAAAGACTTGAAAAGATAACTTTAGAAATCCCTGGATTAAGGAAATGTCTTTCCATTTGTAGAAACTGGTGGATTGGAGCAGAGCCTACAGGTAAGGAGCCAAATGTTCTCTAGATTATAGGTTAAGTAAGACAAGGAACCTTTTTGAGACTACCTAACTGGTCTGTCTAAAAACTAATTGTCTTATTCCAAAAAGTGATAATTAGCACGTTTTTTATATTCTAAATATAAAAAACTCAGCTTCCATTTTCTAGGAAGGTCCTGATTTTTCTGTTGCAGTTGCCAGTTTAAGACCTAAAAGTGTGCAGTTTCTTCTAACATTTCTTACAGACTTTTCACTGGAATGATAGATAAAAGACAGATGAGTAGTGAATAGATGTGATATTAGGGAAGACTATATAGTTCCTATTCTATCTCAGGTGCCACTGATTGTAGGATGCACTTCAGTTTTGATGCACCACTTTGTTGGTCAGGGTCCAAAGAGGAATGAGAAATAATTCCAGCTGTTTCACTCAGAAAGAATGTAACACAGGAACTTGGTAGCACAGATGATTGAAAACCCAAGACACCAAGAATTTTGTGACAATTGAGAGATGAGTAACAGCTAGAAGCTGATACCACCCCAAGGACTGAAGGGATAATGGAAGGTGTTGATGTCAGAGGCCAGAAACTAATGTCATGGGCAACTGCTGAAGCCATGGATCGAGATAGTCAGAAGGAACTGAATTGTGGAAGGAAGGCCTGTCTGACACAGTGTCTGCAATAATGGATTTAAACGTAAATAAGATCATGTGCCTGGCACAGAATTAGGGAGTGTTTTATTTTGTTATACATAGGGTCACTATGAGTTGACCCAACTCAACAAATTGTCATTAACAACAGTATCAGTACTTACCCATTTAAATTCTAGTCATCACCAGGCTCAGGAAATTGTGTAAAAGATTTCAATTAGGGAAGAGTTTAGATACATCTTCTGTGTCACTTTAGATCTTTTCAGCCTCACCTGTCCCTGAGGCCTTTAGAAACCTGTTTCTCTTGATTCACTGCAGCAGGAACCACCCATGTGTGAGCTCAAACCAGCTCTACATGGGCACAAGACCAATAGCCCCTGATCGCATACCTGCCCTGGCGCCTCTTCCTCAAGCCCTAGGGCTTCCCGCTGATGGTGACACACGAGACTTCACAGGACCCACTAGATTCCCATTCACACGCAACCTGGAAGTGCAGCAGAGGTCACACTGTCTGGGACTAATCTTTCATGAACAGGTAATAGAAGACATCTCTCTTCCTCAGGTAGAAATTAAGCAACTTGCCACCTCATAGTAAGTGCTCGCCAGCTTAATGAGAAAACTTCAAACATGTTCTCTTTCTTTCCTCCTTCTATCACACTTTTCTCTCGTTCCTGATTTCCCTGGAACTATATTCCCTAATAAAATATTAGCCCAGAAACTTCTTGGGCTCCTCCCTGTGGGGAATGCAAACTAAGTGGGTTGATTCCAGGAGAGACCTTCAAAATCAAGCTCGGTGACTTAGCCACTTTTCACCCTAGTCTGTCTCACAGTGAGGTTAATAATTCCATGAATCCACCCTATGGTTATTTCCCTGCACCCTTTAATATATATTTGGGAAGATATGCTTATCATCTGCTAGAATTCATCACAGTGACTTCCTGAGATGTAAACCAAAGGTCATTAGGATAGATGTAACCAATGTACTCCCACATCTGACCCATCTCTGTGTGGCTTTCCACTGTTGCCACGTATAGTTGTTTGTGTTGGGCACTACACAAGGGTGCTATACCTATGGCAGTGTCATTTTCATAGATATCTTTATTATTTTGAAAACAAATTTTGGGAAATGTGTGTGTATTGTGTTTATTCTTTTATTAATTGCAAAGCTTTGGGGCTGGGGTTTAGCTCAGTTGGTAGAGTGCCACCCTGCACTCTCAGAGGCCCTGGGTTCTATACCTAGCACTGCAAAAACAGGAGAAGGATGTGGCAATCCACTCCTGAAGCAATCCAGAATCAATCAGCCATTGAAAACCCTATAAATAGCAGAGAAGCACTGACATAGTGCCCAGCATGGCACAGTGTTGGGGAATGTTTTATTCTGTTGTACATAGGGTAGCCTTCTAGAGGGCACATAACAATTGCAAAGCCCCAGAGATTTATTGCAATTATGTTCCAGCAGGTGGCAGGAAAGCGTCTCGTTCCAGCAGGGTTGATAGTTTCTACTTGCGCTTCCTAAAGAGACAGTTTGGAAATAGAAAGACCTTGTTGATTTATACAGGGAAAAATTTGTTTTTTGCAGTGCTGGAGGATCACATCTAGGATCTTGCTCATACAAGACAAGCATCCTACTAGTAAGCCACATCCCCAGCCCTTTCATATCATCTCAAATAGCCTGTGCTTTGAAGCAGGGAGATGCTTTTTCACCCGATAATCTGTTTTTTAAAAATCCCTTTTGGTGCCTATACATTACTGGATGTGGTATTTCACACTGAAGTTCACACATTCACCTAATCATTCACTGTGCCAGACTGGCCTTGTCAAATTCCAAATTTAAATCTACGAGTCTTTTCATTTGGTATGAATCATTATATGTTAAGTAATACACAATTACCATTAATAGCCCATAAAGAATGTGAGTGGGAGGAAATTAAAGAGTATTATGCAATAGGAAGTTTGTTATATTAGTATAGCAGCTGCTTATCGTTGGTTTAGAAATTTCATCAGTGTAAAAATAAACTATTACTAAGATCTAATGACTCATTACCTGCATATCGTCTTAAGATGTTAAAGTTCTAAGATAAAGCACGTCATGGTTTGAGTATAAAGTTTCTACAAAAGGTCTTGTGCTTTAACATTGGGTCCCTAGCTGGTGGCATTGTTCTGGGAGTTGTGGAAATTTGTGAGATGGGCATTTGAAAGAAGTACCTCCCTTGGGGCAGGTCTTTGGAGGTTTTTACCCAGGACCCACAGTCCAAGTCTCTCTCTGTTCCTGGTACACCATACCACAAGGTTGTCCACCACAAGCCTGGCACCAGTGCTGTGACACCTGTCCTCCTGCCATTATGGACTGATCCACTAACTGTGAGCTCCTAGTCTCTTCCTCCATAAGTTTGTTTTGATTGGCTTTTCTGCTAAAGCAGTGACAGCTGACTAATAAAAAGCATTAGTTCTATTTGACAGCTACCAGGAAGGGAAAATAATGAGGACCAGAAAGTGGAGAGCTATTATAAAACTAGTCAGATCACTGGATAAGTTTGGGGCAAAAAAAAAAAAAAAAAAAAAAAAGGTAGCAGAGGGGAAAAATTGTATAAGTGCTGCTTGAAATGAATGTAGCACAGAACTGCTAAAGATGGAGCAGAACAGAACATAATTCTACCTTTATGTCAGGTAAACCAGGAAGGACAAATGCCAGGTTATGCCTGGAAGAGGAGAAAAAAACTAAGATTATTAAGATTTGTTTTATTTCATTTTGTTGAGACAGGGTCTCACTATGTAGCCCAGGCTGGTTTCGAACTCTTGATCCTTCTGCCTCCAGAGCCTTTGCCTGAAGTCTCTGCCTCTTGAGTACTGGGATCACAGGTGTGCACAACCACACCCCACAAGAATCTTTTAATTAGAGGTAGTCACCGACTTGCAATGACTCAGCTTCAGGATTCTTTAACTTTGCAATGGTAAGTGATACACATTCAGTTAAAACTGTACTTTCAATTTCAATTTTTGATATTTTTCTTTGTGTGTTAGTCAGCTTTCCATCACTGTGACAAACTACTTGAGCAGATCAGCTTAAAGAAGGAAAGATTTATTTTGGCTCATGGTTTCAGAGGTCCGAGTCCATGGTTGCTTGGCCCTACTCCTTTGGCTCCTGTAGCGAGGCAGGACATCGAGGCAAGAGTGCATTGCTTCATCTCATGGCCGCCAAGAAGCAAAAAGACAGAGGGAAGGGCCAGGGTCCCAATACCCACTTCAAGGGGGTGGCCCCAATGACCTAATTTCCTTCCAATAAGCCCCACCTCCTAAAGGTTCTACCATCTTCCAATGGCACCACAGCCTAATGACCAAGCCTTTAGCCCATGACTTTCGGTGAGTGTGGGGACATTTAAGATCTAAGCCATCTAACACCAAGCAAGAGGTGTGTGGTAAGACAGTCTCCAGGAATGCTGAGCAGCAGCAGCGAAATGCAATTCCCAGTCAGCCACACAACCACAAGCATGCTCAGCTATGCTGCTCCGTAGGTTAGGTATATGAAATATGAAATGCATTTTCAACTTATAATATTTTCCATCTGCGATGGGTTTATTGGGACAGGATCCCTTCATAAATACAGGAACATCCATATTCTTCTGGACAATCCAGATATTCAGCCATCTAATTTAAATATTAAACTCTTAAAATTTAAATATTAAATCCTTAAATTGAAACTCTTAAAAAGCATTCACCTTAAATAAGAACGGTTAGCCCTCAAAAGACAGTAAAAACAGAAAAGTTGTACCTCATAAATCCCACTGAAATAAATGATCAGACCCAGGTATCTTTATTTCAACTCAAAATGTACTCTAATCTTTATTGAAAGGGAAAAATAAGGCAAAGAAGAAAAATAATGGGTTGGACATGATGTCTGCAATCCCTGCATTTAGGAGGCTAAGACAGGAGAATTGTGAGTTTGGGGCAGGTTAGGTTACATAGCAAGACACTGTGAAGAAGAAAAAGAAAGAGAGAGAGAGGGAGGGAGGGAGGGAGAATGAGTAGCTGGTGGTGAATGCTGTGATTTGACACCAAGACCTTTTCTGGAAGAAAAGATTCTCTAAGCTCTTGCTACTACTGTCAGAGCCCTTAGACATTGCCCCAGTAGACAAGGGGCCACATGCGCCTTGGAGTGCACTGATCCCTTTTTGGGGACTGAATCACAGCCCCACTTCACCCTCACTCAATCCAGCTCCCACACTTCCCCTCTGAAGCTGTTGGTCCAAGGCCCTGTGCACTGATCTCTGCTTTAGTACAGCCTGACCTACAATGACCTGGATAATGTCTTAGTCCCGTGTTGTGTTGCTATAACAACATCCTTGAGACTGGGTACTTCATAAAGAAAAGAGGTTTATTCTGATCACAGTTCTGGTGGCTGCAAGGTCTAAACAGCATGGCACCAGCATCCTGACAAGGGCCTCTCCACAACATGGTAGAGAAGCAGAAAAGGAACCAATCTCATGAGAAGAACCAATTATGTGAGGTAAACTTGCTTTGGAACAACCCACTCTCATAAGAACTAACCTAGTCACACAAGATCTGCCATACTTCCAAGAGACAGCATTAATTAATAATTAATTCATGAGGGTGGAATCCTCATGACCTAATTAACTGCCACTAGGCCTTGCCTCTTAAAGTTCCCATCTCAATATCACCAATTGTGAACCCAAGCTTCCAGTATATGACCTTTTGGGGCACAACTCACATCCAGACTTTAGCAGATGAGCGTCACTGGTCACATATTATTTGAAAATAAGGAGAAAGTGAAGGTAGCATCTACAAAAGTGTGTGCCATCCAGAATGAGGAAATCTGATGGGATCAAACGCTGAACATCTGCTGGATGCATTTAAACCATTGCAGTTCTCTAAGAAATTGGAGGTCAGGGGCCTAGAATCAGGAAGAAAATTGTCTTAATTTTAGTGGAGGTGAGAGGACTCTTGAGCCCTCTTGATCCCTGCCATTGTGTTGAATCAATCCCACTCATTCTAGGTCCCTGCACACACCCAGTTGCCCCCCTGAATGGGGCGAGTGGATGGGTTGGACCCCAGCAGTGGTGTCTCCAAGCAACAACAGACCAGAAGGTCTAGCCAGAGGTCTCCGCCCCAGTTCTGCCAGCCTGCTGGGCCTTCGGAGAGGGTGTCCTCACCTGCTGGCTGTTTCAGTATCCATATGGGTCTGTCTGTGTCCTCAGGGCCAGAGCGTCCTTCTGGTTGTCTGCTTGGTCTCCATCTCTCTGATGATGATGATGATGATGATGATTTGCGGTGCCAGGGATCGAACCAGAGCTTTGCACATGCTAGGCAGGTGATTTACCCCTGAGCTACGTCCCCAGTCATGATGTTTTTTATTTTTATTTTATTATTTATTTATTTATTTATTTATTTATTTTGCGGTACTGGGGGTTGAACTCAAGGCCTCGCACTTGCATGCTCTGCAAGTGCTGGGCCACTGAGCAGCACCCTCAGACCAGTTTTTTTACTTTTTGAGACAAGGTCTCACTAAATTTTGCAGACTGCCTCTGGTCTTGAACTTGCGATCCTCCTGCCTCCACCTCCAGAGCCACTGGGATTACAGGTGTGCGCCACCGAGCCCCACATGCTTTGATTTCATACACCTTTTTTTGTGTGTGGTATGTAGGGGTTGAACCCAGAGCCTCACACCTACTTTGCAAGGGCTCTACCACTGGGCCACACCCCCAGCCTATTTTTTATTTATTACTTTTGACTCTGGGTCTCACTAAGTCACACAGGCTGCCTCTGACCTCAAACTTGTGATCCTCCTGCCTCCACCTCCCGAGTCGCTTGGATTCTAGGCATGTGCCACTGTGCCCAGCTATTTCATACATTTTTTAATTCAGTTATGAGGACATAATGTTTTCTTTCTTTTTTTTTTTAACATTATCCTCAAAGTGTCATGCATGGGTTGGGGGTGTGGCTCAGTGGTAGACCACGTGCTTAGCATGCATGAGGCCCTGAGTTCCATCTCCAGCACCACAAAAATACTACTACTAATAATTTCATGGATGATTGGTCACGTACACATAAGCAAACTATAAATAACATGTGATAAAAATCAGTGTTGGGAGAGCCAAGGATCCATTGCTGCTATTAGGTGCCATTGAGTCATGTCCAACTCATAGCGACCTTTAAAGGGTTTTCAATGGCTCATTGTTTGGGGATTGCCTCGGGAGTGGATTGCCATGCCCTTCTCCCATTTTTGTGGTGTTGGGAATTGAACTTGGGATCTCAGAAACTGCAGAGCAGCACTCTACCAACTGAGCTAAATCCCAGCCCAAGGATCCATATGAGCAAGGATTATTCCCAGTTCATCTCAAGCCTCCATCACAATGTCGTCACTGAAGAACCAGAAGGAACAATAATATATGCACCACTCACCTTTTTCTCTCTGTCTCTGACTCTCTCTCTGACTCTCTCTCTGACTCTCTCTCTGTCTCTGTCTCTGTCTCTGTCTCTGTCTCTGTCTCTCTCTCTCTCTCTCTCTCTGTGATACTGTGATACTTGAGGGTTGAAGCCCTGGCCTCACACATGCTAGACAAGTGCTCTACCGCTGAGCTGCACCCCAAGCCCCTTTTTTTATTTTTTGTTTTAAGACAGGATCTCGCTAAATTGCACAGGCTGCCTCTGGCCTCACACTTGTGATCCTCCTGCCTCAGTTTCCTGAGTTGCTGGGATTACAGTCATGTGCCACAGTACCAGGGTCATTCCTTTATCTCTGTCTCCAGTGTCCCTGAAAGGAAAGAAGGCACCAGAGCTGATGGGAGCCTCACACGGGTGCCAACGCATTCCCCCTCTGCTCCCTCAGTTGCTAATTTAGGGACCTCCCCAGGCAGCGCCTTCTGCTGTATCAGATCTTCATCAGTCCTAAGTATATGCGTGGCAAAGCAAGCACTACTTCATTTATTTAATAAACACTTATTAAACTCCTTCTGGGGGCAGTCCCTGCTCATCAGGGTGCCCCTGTTCACCTCTGGGTTTGTCTGTGTGTCTACACTGACATCTGCTCACCTCAGGTTGTGTCTGTCTTTCTGTATCTCTTGGGTAATTGTGACTCTCTGGAAGCCCCTCTCCCGCTCAATGCCTCTCTGTTACTTTGTGCACTTATTCATCTCATTCACTCATTCATTTTTTCATTCATTCACACAATATCACAACTATCCCCAGAGGTCCCCCGAGGGGTTCGCCACAGCCTGCCAGAAGCGGGTGATGTGTGTCTCTGGGTCCGGAAACTGGGTCCCAGCGCTGGAAGCTGTGTGTGTGTCTGAGTGTGTGGGTGGGGTGGGCAGGGGTGGGGAAGAGAAGAAAAGTCCCAGGACCAACCTCAAATGGGAACAGAGTGTGGGGAGGGGGCAGGAAGAGACCAGTGACGGATAAATGGGCCCCAAATGAAGGGTTACAGGCCCTTGGCCCCTTCCTCAGGCCCCCACCCCGCCTCCCTCTGTACCCAGGTGTCCTTGGCCCCACCATGATTACCTGGGAGGAGACAGCCCACGTGAGGGAGGGCGGGGTGGAGGAATCCTGGCAGGGCTGGGCAGCCAGGCCTAGGGCCCAGCAGGGAGAACCAGCCTGACAGCCAGCCAGAGCCCAAGGAGCTGTCCTGGGTATCACAGCTCAGCTGCGACGCTGCCATGGGGGGCCCCGCGGCCCTGCTGCTCTGCCTCTTTGGGACCGTGCTCTGCCTGGCAGGTACCCAACATTCTGAGTCCCACAGAAAGGATAGTCTGGGGGCTGGACCCCTGGACTGAGGGAGGAGGGCTGGGCCTGGACCCCTGGTTCTCAGGGAGGAGGGCTGGACCTGGACCCCAGGGTCTGAGGGAGGAGGCTGGACCTGGACCTCTGGGTCTGAGAGAGGAGGGCTGGAGTCTGGACCCCTGGGTCTGAGGGAGGAGGCTGGACCTGGACCCTTGGGTCTGAGGGAGGAGGCTGGACCTGGACGCCTGGGTCTGAGGGAGGAGGCTGGGCTTGGACCTCTGGGTCTGAGGGAGGAGGGCCGGGGCTCATTCAACCAGGTCTTGGCTGGGGAGGGCCTGAAGACTGTGTTCACTTCCTGTCTCTCCCCTCCACTGTTTTCCCCTGTCTGTCGTTCCTCTGACCTGTCTGCCTATCACCCCAGTCTTCCTTCTTGTCCTTCCCCCCCCCCCCATTGAAGGGTCTTCCTGGGAAGCTACCAGGGCTCTCTGCCGGGCTGGCAGGGACTGTGGCTTCAACTTCAGGCTATCTCCTCACCTAAACAGCCTAGGACAGGTCCCAGCTCATTTCAGAGTGAAGGTGACCACAGAGAGTAAGCTAGAGAGGTAGGAAGGAGGCTGTTCCTTCGTGTAACTAAATTTGTGTGTGTCCATCTACAGAGACGGGGTGGCTTCTGTACGTGTCCATGTGTTGGGGTACCTTGTGAGTCTCTGAGCTTGTGTGTGTTTCTCTGGGCCCGGTGTCCATGTCTGGGGCATTTTAAAAAGTGTTTTTGTGGGTTTGTTGATCCCTGAATTTCACCTTGTTATTTTTTCGGTACTGGAAAGTTGAACTCAGGGCCTCGCATGTATTTTGCAAGTGCTCTACCACTGGGATGCATCCCAGCCCTTTTTTCTGTTTTTGTTCGTTTGTTTGTTTTTTGACACAGGTTCTCGTTAAATTGCATAGACTGCCTCTGGTCTCCAACTTGTGATCCTCCTGCCTCAACCTCCCAAATTGCTGGGATTGCAGGTGTGAGCCACCACACTTGGCTTACTTCATTTTCATTGTGTGTATAATTTTATGTAGCTATGTACCTCTATCAGGACTGGAGTTTAGCTCAGTTGGCAGAGTGCTGCTCTACACTCTCTGAGGCCCTGAGTTTCATCCCCAGCACCACAAAAATGGGAGAAGGACACTGCACCCCTCTTCAGAAAACTATCCCAAAATAATTGACCATAGAAAAACCCATAAGGATCACTATGAATAGGTCCCAACTCCACTATATGTAACAAGCATACCTCTATGTTTTGCATCTCTGATTCATAGGTCTGTATTTATCTCTGTGTGTATGTGTTTGTGTATTGTAGCGTATGTTTCTCTGGGTTGCACATCTCTACATATTTTGTATCCATATATGATTTTAAACTTTATATTCTGATGGTCTTAGCTCACAGCTCTCTCTCTCTCTTTCTCTCTCTCTCTCTCTCTCTCTCTCTCTCTCTCTGTGTCTCTCTCATTCACTCTTTTCTCTCTGCAATCTGATCTCACTATGTAGCCCAGGCTGGCCTGGAACTCACAATCCTCCTGCTTCAACTTCCTGAATACTGGGATTGCAGGTGTGCACCATCACATCCGGCCTCATTATCAGTATCTAACTTTGCGTAATGCACCTAACAACAGCAACAACAATGTGATTCTTGAGTTTCTTTCTCTGCGTATGCACGTCTCTGTCTCTTTCTGTGTGTGATTTCCTATGCTCCCTCTGTGTGTTACCAAACATGCACAGTTGCTCTCTTAGACACTCTAGGGTGGGTCCGATTTCCCGCACGGTGTGATTTTGCTGAGGCTTGGTGTGCGGCGTTTACACTGGTGGGTCCAGAGGGTGCGTGGATGTGTTCAGGCTCTTCTGACTCTATTTGTGAGGTCTCCATGAACCTGTGTCAATTTCCTTATAATGTGCTTCTGTCGGCATTTACGTGGTCTGCACATGTGCGGCTGTGCGGGCTGTGCGGGCCTTTGTGGTCCCGCGGTAGTGGAGGACCTGCCTCCCCCTAGTGGTATTTTGCGGCACTGCACCTCGTGATTCCAATGCGGGGAGGGATGGGCAGCGCAGAGGTGAATCACTTCCTCCTCGCTTCTCTGACTCCCTGAGGGCTTCGTGGATGAGGGTGGCACTCTGGAGGGCAAAAGCTGGAAGGGGGGGACCTGGATTGGCAGCTGCTAAAAGCGGCAGATCTGGCGCATCCACTGTCCCCAACTGCAACAGCCGACCTTGTCTCGGCAGCCAAGAGGAGCTGCAGTCACGTGCCGCATGGAGCCGATGCCCCGCTGACTGCCCTTCCCCCCTCCTAGGGTCCCATGCCCTGCAGTGCTACAGCTTCGAGCACACCTACTTTGGGCCCTTCGACCTCAGTGCTATGAAGTTCCCCAATGTCTCCTGTGCCCAGGGATGTGCTGAGGTTGTCCTGTCGCTGGACACTGGTGAGCGTCTGAAGGGGGTGAGGGAAGACAAGGGGGAGGCAGAGGGCTGGCTGGAGAGGGAGGAGGAGGGAAAGACAGAGAAGCCGGAGGGAGAAGCAGTGGGATGAGCTAAGAACTTAGAGCCCAGACAGGAGGAAAGGGAGGAGGGAGAGTTGGGACTGGACAAAGGAGGCAGAGCGCAAGGTCTTGTTCTTGCGCCCGCAGGGTATCGCGCACCAGTGACCCTGGTGCGGAAGGGCTGCTGGACAGGCCCGACGACGGGCCCGATGCAATCCAACCAGGACGCGCTGCCACCCGATTACGCCGTGGTGCGCGGCTGCGCGACTGACTTCTGCAATACTGACCTCAAGACCCACGACACCATCCCCAACCTCAGTCAAGGTGCGCCGGAGGGCGGGGCAGGCCGTGGGGCGGGGCTGTAAGAAGCTGGATGGGGCGTGGCCTCCGCTGCGCACCTGCTCCGGGCGCGCCAAGACGCCAGCCTCCTCTCTTGCGTTGGATGGCAACCTTGGCGCAGTGCGCAGCCTGCGCTCGAGTACTTGGGAACGGTTACCTGAATGCACACAGATGCTCTCTTACCAGCCCCTGAACCGCAGAAGCTCAGCGGCACCGAGTGTTACGCGTGCGTCGGGGTCCAACCTGAAGACTGCTCCCCTGAAAAGTCCCGACGAGTCCAATGTCACCAAGACCAGAGTGCTTGTTTCCAGGGCAGTGGCCGAATGACCATCGGTGAGGGGCTGGAATCGTGGAAGGACCTGGGCAGGGGATATGGAGACAGGGCAGGCCTGAGGGTAGAGGCACCGGAGAGGCCTACCAGGGAGGGATGGCCAGGTCTTTGGGTGAGGCATGGCTGTAGTCTGAGGGAGGAGGCTTGCCTTGTCTAGGGAGAGACTGATGGATGCCTCAGACCTGGCGCTGGCTGGGTCCTAAAGGGAGGCGCAGGCTCTGCCAGCTCCCTCAATCTGACCTCTCCTTGCCACCCACCCCAGGCAATTTCTCAGTCCCTGTGTACATCAGGACCTGCCACCGGCCCTCCTGCACTACCATGGGGACCACCAGCCCCTGGACCTCCATCGACCTCCAGGGCTCCTGCTGCCAGGGCCACCTGTGCAACCGGGCCTCTGTCATCCAGAGTTTCGCCGGCCCTGCAGCCTCCGCCGCTCCCCGGGAGCCCCACATCCTGGCCTTGCTCCTCGTGGCCGCCCTGCTGGCCAGGGCGCTGGGAGGAGCCCTTGGGGAGTTCTCCACATAGACGGCCCCTCCACGGCCCCGGAGCAGGGAGTGAGCGCCCCCTACTCCCCCCTGCTTCAGCCTCTACCACAGGTTAACCAGAAAGTGCTGTGGAAACGGAGCAGAGTGCCTGTCCTTCCAGCCGTGACCCTCTCCCCTGCTGTCCTTCCCTTCTTCCCTTGTGCCACGCTGCCCATAGATGAGCAGCAGGCCTGGAAGAAAGGACATGGGCAGGGGCATCCCAGAGGAGGGGGAAGGAGCCATCGGGACACAGGCACCCCACAACGGTCCCCTGTGCTGTCCCCCCACCCAGTGACAGCTCTAGGAGGGAGTCCCGATCCTGTCTGCATTGATGTCATCATGACAGGCATGAAAAGCAGTGAGAAGGTGGCCTCAAGCCAGGCTGCCTGGGTGGGAGCCCCAGTGCTGGGGCCTGGCCTGTGGGTGACTGTGGCAGGCCGTGGAAGCTCTCTCTGTCTGTTTCCTCACCTGCAAAGTGGAGGCGAAAATAAAATCTCCAGCACTGACCAGCCTTGCTGTGTGGTGGTTGTGGTGAGGATTTAATGAAGTCCACACTTGGTACCTGCTGGGATTTAGCTCAATTGGTAGAGCGCTGCTCTGCAGTCTCTGAGGTCCTGGGTTCGATTTCCAGCACTGCAAAAATGGGAGAAGGATGTGGCAATCCACTCCTGAGGCAATCCTGAAACAGTCAGCCATTGAATATGGTGCCAGACGTGGTGGCACACACGGGTCATCCCAGTGACTCAGGAGGCAGAGGCAGGAGGATCGCAAAGTCGAGACCAGAGGCAGTCTGTGTAACTTAGCAAGACTGTCTCAAAAAGTAGAAAAATGGGCTGAGGGTGCAGCTCAGTGGTTCCGCACTCACAAAGCATGCAAGCGCAAGGCCCTGGGTTCAACCCCCAGTACTGCAAAAAACAAAAACAAAAACAAAACCTATAATAAGGCTTGTCATGAGTTGGACATGACTTGATGGCACCTAACAACCACACTTGGTACCTGAGACCCAGCAGCTGCCTGGTAAAAATTGTCATAAGCCCATGTCCCAGATGGGCAAATGGAGAGTCAATGCATGTGCTTGAGCTCATGTGTCTAGTGAATGGGGACACAGGAGTCCCTCTTCCAGCTCCAGGAACTGCTAGGCAACCCCACCTCCCAAACACATGGGTGTTGATTCATTCAATGGAAAAACATAAGAGGCAAAGCTGAGCCAGGTGAAATTCCCCAACCTGTGTAGATCAGAGAAGGCTTCCTGGGGGAGGTGAATCTTCAGTGAAATCCTAAAGAATAAATAGGAGCTGGCAAGGAAAAGTGGGAGGAAGGACATTCTAGGTGGAGGACATGACCTGGACAAAGGTCGATAGGTAGGAACGCTGAGGATGCAGGATGCTTACCTGGGCACATGAATCTGCATAGTGGGACCCTACAGCTTGTCCTCTGTACACTGCTTTCCCATGTCCTTTTATATCCTGTCCCTGACTTGATCCTACCAACAGCCTGGTTAGGCAAGCAGACAAGAAAGGGAATGTTTGTGTCCCCCCAAATTCCTCCATTACTCATTACCCCCATGTGTCTGTGAGTTTGTCATGCTGTAGGGACTTGTGTGTTGCTGTGATGCTGAAAGCTTTGCCACTGGTATGTCAGATACCAGCAGGGCCACCCATGATGGACAGGTTTCAGCTGAGCTTCCAGACTAACACAGACTAGGGAGAAGGACCCCCCCAGCCCACTCCCAAAATAATTAGCCATTTAAAGCCCTATGAATAGCAGAGAAGCATTGTCAAATACAGTGTCAGAAAATGAGCCCCCCAGGCTGGAAGGCATTGAAGAGATGAATACGGAAGAATTGCCTCCCCAAAGTAGAGTCCACCTTAATGATGGGAATGAAGTAAAGCCCTCGGGCTGTCCTTTTGCTGATGTGGCCTGATTCAAAATGAGAAGAAACATAATGGCTGCAACATTAGGCTCAAACATACAAAGATCCTGGGCATGGCACAGTGTCGGGTGGTGTTTCATTCTGTTGTACACAGAGTCGTTATGAGTCAAATTTGACTTGATGGCACCTAACATTACTTGTGTTTCCTTGGCCCTCAGCTGACTGGGGTTCTTTATTTAGTAAAGTGACTCAAAACGTCATTCCTGAAAGATTTAAATCATCTGAGGTTGCTATCACTTGAATATGGTTTGTCTCCTCTGAAACTCATGTTGAAATTTAATTCCCAATGCAACAGTGTTGAGGGGCAGCAGAGCCTTTAAGAGGTGATTAGGTCATTAGGAGGGATTAATATTTACCTCACCCCATCAAACATTTCTTGTGCGTTTTGGTTAGGAGACAAATTATCTGTTGAAAGGGTAGTAAGAAATGGTTAAATATTCAAAGAGATGATCATAAATCAAGGTTACAAAGTCATGTATATGAAGGGTAAAAAAGGGTAGTATGTAATAGTCCCGGGCTCCTTCTTACAAAAGCGAGTCATTACTAGAGCAAGGCCATTCCTTGTGTCTTATCTCTTCAGTGTGTACTGGTTTGTACTTCTTTCCACCGTGAGGTGAGGCAGCATGAAATCCTCACCAGAAGCCAACAAGATACTTACACCATGTTCTTGGACTAACCAGACATCAAAATTAACTTTTATATTTGATCAATTACTCAACCTCAGGTGTTCTGTTTCAGCAACAGAAATCAGAATGAGAAAATATTAAGACTAAGTAGTATTTTAACACAATTGAATATGGAAATTCAAAGATCTACTCTTGGGTGGGCCTGCAGCTGTAGCCCTGTGGCATCCGATCCCATCAGATCTCGGAAGCTAAGCAGGGTCGGGCCTGGTTAGTACCTGGATGGGAGACCGCCTGGGAACACCGGAAGCTGTAGGCTTGGGAGAAGGACCTGGCAACCCCCTCCCAAAAATCAATCTGCCATTGAAAACCCTGTGAACAGCAGAGAAGCACTAACAATAGTGTTTCCCCTGTTGTACAGAGGGTCGCTATGAGTCGGATACCGACTCGAAGGCACCTAACAACAACAACAACAACTCTTGGGAACCACCCATGGCCCTCTTTGGCCCAACTGTGTAGAAGTAACCCAGTTTCCCCTTGGTAATTGAGACCCATCCCTCCCAGAAAATAGAGTGATCCTTTTATTTGCCTGTTAGTTTAGTGGTAGGAAGATACCAAAATGAGCAAGTGGCAACTTCATCTTCTAATTCAGTGGGACCACTGCTATGTCCCCTAGTATTAGGTGGGTATTAAGTATCATTATGAGAGGAGATTCTGCTACTCCCCTTGATACCCAGGCACATGTGTCCAAGCTGTAGCGGATGCAGCACCACATATTTGTCTTTGACTCAAAGCATGCACTGTGTCCTGTAAGACAGGGCCCCGGTCTTACAAGGTATTGTCTTCCACTGGCAATAATAATCAAGTCATTCCACTGAGATAGCAGGCAAGCTGCTTCTGGTGATGGAATATGTGACGGATCACCTTGATTGTCTATGTGATTCAATTGAGAGACACCTAGGAGATTAGTACGGCACGCCTTTAGGTATCTGAGTGAACATTTCCAGCAACGATTAGATCGTGAGGCTTCCAACCTAAGGGAAGGTTTAATCTGTTGATGGATTCGAAATTAAGTAGATTATTGATTACGATAGATTCAAAATTAAGTTATTGATTATTGGTTATTGGGAGGTGGTGGAACAGTAGAAGATGGGGCTTGTTTGGAGGAAGTAGGGCACTACTTTGCAGGGTGTCATTGCAGGGTACCATGTGGCTCTGGCTCCTTCCTGTTACTGTCTTTGCTGTCCTGGCTGCCCGGAAGGGAACAGCTTTTCCCTGCCATTCGCCTCTTCTGAGGCCTTTCTGTGAGCCTGGCAGCAACAGAGCCAGCCAACCACGCACTGAAACCTCTGAAATCATGAGCCAAGCTCAACCTTTCCTCCTTTAAATTACTTCTCTCAGGCGTTTGTCACAGAGAGGAAAAGTCTGACTAACTCAGGGGATGAGGCAAGACTGTGTAGTGAGTTCCCTGTTCAGAAGCAATGCTGCAGAAAAGGGAAGACATCCTGCAGTCCTAGGGAGGGATTTACGAGGGGTGTGAAGAATAAGGAGAGCCCTTAATTGCCCCTTCATTTCCATTTACATACAGATGACAGGTCTCGCATAGGCAACTGCTAGACGGCACAGAAACAGCATTCCATGTACCAAACTGGAATTCATATCCATTGTTTGTTGATTGAGATCCTCCTCCGTCCCTCCCCATGTACTAGAAATGGGAGCCACAGCGGGAAGTCATAGACATGCAGGAGTTTCCAGTCTGATGAAACAGGTGGATCCACCCTCAGACACCCACAGCCTGTGATGGGAAATGTGTTGGAACAGGAGTGGCTGGAGCTGTGGGAGAGACACACTGGGCCTAGTACCATAGGGAGGAGAGGTTGGTGCCAGGTCTTACGGCATGGCAGAGGGAGAGAGAAGGGAACAGCATTCCAGGAACGTGGGCCAGCCCATGCAAAGACAGAAATGCAGAGGCTGAAGTAACCTCAGGAGAGATTCAACAAACATGTATCATTCGTTCTGGGCTGGTTGAAGGGCTTGTGGTCTGACGGGGAACATAGACTAGGCCCCAATGGCCACAGCGGCCAGAGATACTGAGACGGTAGATAAAAAGTGATCGCTGGGTAGAAGGGCTGGAGAGTGGAAGAGAAATTTCTCGATGAGGGTTGGAGCATCAAGAGTGACTTTGCTGGGGATAGAGACTGTGCTGGGTCCTGAGGGAATAGTCAGAGTTGTCCAGGAGGACAGCATGGGGAACAGTATTCCTCGCATAGGGACCAGCCCATGCCAAGGCTTCAGGAAGCATTTGTTAAATGACAAGCAGATACCAAACATTTATATCTTGTCCTTCTGGGCTGGTGAGTCCAGGGCCCCAGCAATGTGGCAGATCCAGCTCTGGCCTCCTGGTTTGGAAAGAGACAATCACAAACCTGGAGGAGCACAGTTGGTAAAACAAGAAGTATGAGGGAGTCGTGGAGGTCCAAAGAGGAATAGGGGTTGGGGTGTAGCTCAGTCAGTGGCGCGTGGCTGTGTGCCCTCTGAGGCCCTGGGTACGACCTCAGCACCATAAAAAAAACAAAAAGGGAGAAGGACCTGGCAGCCCACTCCCAAAACAATCAGCCATTGAAAACCATACGAAAGGCAGAGACACACTGACATAGTGCCAGGCAGGGCACAGTGTTGGGGGTATTTCCTTCTGTTGTACATTGGGTTGCTATGAGTCAGACCCAACTCCACAGCACCTAACAACAACAAAAAGGAACACTAAGAAATGCTTCTGGTAGGGATGAATCTCTGAGGAAAAGCCTGAATGGTACCTCGAATTGTCAAAGAAGCAAAGGGAAGGGCTTGCCAGGAGGGAAGGACTGTTTGCACACAGAGTTGGGACCTGTATAAAGGTGAGGAAAATGAATAGGAAAGGGGTGTGAGGATTCTGAAGGGCCTGGAATATCCAGAGGGGACACAGTTTCCTGAGCTTTCTTCTGCAGCCAAGGGAGAGGCAAGGGAGGATTTTGAGAAAGAGAGAGAAGAAGGGAGGAGTTTGAGAATCTGGGTGATAGGGACAGAGTGGAGGATGTGAGACCAAGGAGGAGGCTGGAAAGGGGATCTCTCACCCCTGGGCTCCAGGGTCAGGGCCCACTTTTGGCTGAAGGGCTGGAGGGAGGAGGGACTGGAAAAACATCGTGTGATGGTATTGGATGAGAAGGAGTTAAACTTTCTTCCCTGAGCACAGCGGCTTCCTCTGGAGGTTGGGAAGAGGGTCGTGATCATAAAAGGGCACATGGGGAAGTCCTGGGGAACAGTAAGAGTCCCCCAAGAGTCACCCTTTGGGTGTCTTATGATTCCATGGGGTTTGCTACTTATCATTTGTCCAAAAGGTACCTCTATGTTATATGCACTTTCTGCACATATGGCATATTTCATTAAAAAAATAATGAGCTGGGCTCGGTGGCACACGCTTGTCATCCCAACGACTCAGGAGGCGGAGGCAGGAGGATCGCAGGTTCAAGACCAGAGGCAGTCTGAGTAATTTAGCAAGACCCTGTCTCAAAAAGTAAAAAAAAAAAAAAAAGGCTGAGGGTGCAGCTCAGTGGTACAGCACTTGCAGCAAAGCATGCAGGCACCAGGCCCTGCCTAGGTTCAACCCCAAGTACCGCCAAAAAAAAAAAAAAAAAAAAAAGCAAGGAGTGGTGGCTGTCATCCTAGTGACTTGGGAGGGAGAGGTAGGAGGATCACGAGTTGGAGGCCAGAGGCAGTCTGTGCAAAATAGCAAGGCCCTGTCACAAGATGAAAAATTAAAAATGGGCTTTGGGTGCAGCTGAGTGGTAAAGAACTTGCAAAAGCATGTGTGAAGCCCTGGGTTTGACCCTCATGTCCAGCAATGATGATGATGATAATAATAATAATAATAATAATAATAATAATAATAATAATGTCTATGGCAATGTCAAGGCTAGACCCTAGGTCTTTGGATTTCCACACTGCAGAGGTTTTTTGATTGTTTTTGCAGTAGTGGGGGTTGAACCCAGGGCCTTGTGCTTGCATGCTTTGCAAGTGCTGGACCCCTGAGCTGCACCACCTGTCCATTTTTTTTTTTTAACATTTTAAGACAGGGTCTCGCTAAATTACGCAGACTGCCTCTGGTCTTGAACTTGTGATCCTCCTACCTCTGCCTCCTGAGTTGCTGGGATGATAGGTGTGCACTCGGCTGATGCTGCAGAGTTTTAATCTTTGGTGATAGAGGTCCAGATCCTGGTACTGTCTGGCACAACCCGTGGGAGGGTGCAAGAGAACTTGCTAGTGATCGTGAATATGGCTCGGCTGGGAGGGCAGCCACACAGGCGTATGCATGGGTATCACTACATCAATGCATGGACTTAAGATCTGTGAATTTTATTACATGTGATATCTCACCGGAAAGCAAACGATGTCAAATAGAACATATAATTAAATGATATCATGTCTGGGATTTGGGTAAAAATAACCTAGGAAGTGGGAAAGTGAGCAGAAGTGTAGAGGAAATGCCATCGGCCGTGAGTTGGTATTTTTTCATGGGTACAGGTGGTTTATTTTATCTTCCACTCCCTTCTCTGGGTGTGAAGTTCTCATCTATATACCTAGGATTAGTGATACTTATGTCACTGTGACCAAAATACCCGAGAGAATGACTTGAAGAAAGAAAGACCTATTTTGGCTCGTGGCTGCAGTCCAGCCTGGCTTGACCCCATGCAGAACACCATGACCTTGGGAGTGTGTGGCAGAGGTGGTTTCTTATCTCCTGGTGGACAGGAAGCAGAGCAGAGGAGGGACTGGGGACCAGGTGCAACCTTCAAAGGCACATCACTTCCTCCAGCTAGTCCTCACCTCCCAAAGTTTCCACTGTGTCCCAAATAGCACCACCAGCGGGAGACCCAGAGATCAGCACATCAGCCTGTGGTTGTTAGGTCTGACTCATAGCCACCCTCATAGGGTTTTCAATGGCTGTTGTTTCGGGATTGCCTCTGGAGTGGATTGCCAGGTCCTTCTCCCATTTTTGCAGTGTTGGGATTCGATCTCGGGACCTCAGAGACTGCAGAGCAGTGCTCTACCAACTGAGCTAAATCCCAGCCCTGAGCCTGTGGAGGATTTTTTTTCAAACTGTAACCCATATGTGTTAACCCCAGAGTATCAGCAGATTCTGGGTCTATGGAGCCACCCAACCACAGATCAAAAAATTCTGTACTGAACATGTACAGACTTTCCCTTTGTCATTGTTCCCGAACAGTATAGGGTAAAAACTATTTACCAAGCATTCACAGTGGGTTAAGTATTATAAATAATCTAGAGATGCTCTGGAGTCCACAGGAGGCTGTGCATTGGTTATATGCAAATTTTGAGTTATTTTATATAAGGGACTTGCTTGTCTGCAGATTTTACCATGAGGGGTTTGGAGTCAATCCCTTGTGGACACTGAGGGACAACTGTATCGATACATACATATATATGAGTATGTATGTGTATGCGGCCGGGGATTACTCAGTTGGTAGAGTGCTGCTCTGGATTCTCTGAGGCCCTGACTTCAACCCTCAGCACCCCATAAACGGGAGAAGGACCTGGCAGCCCACTCCTGATATAATCTTGAGACAATCTTCCTTTGGAAACCCTATGAATAGCAGAGAAGCACTGACATAGCATCAGGCATGGCACAGTGTTGGGGAGTGTTTCGTTCTGTTGTCCATTGGGCACCTAACAATGTGTATGTGTATAGATAGCTAGGTAATAGGCAGGCAAATCAAATACCTATTGCACTCACAATGGCCCATGAACACCCTCCCTTGGACACTTAGATGTGTGCCTTTCCTCAGTAAGACAAACAATCCAATGCCTGGATCTTACACACAATGCACCCCTTCTGGAGATTTCCCTACCCTCCCTAGCTTAACAGCGGTGGAAGCCCAGGTCAGCACCAAGGACAGATCCATAGCATTGGGTCTTAGAATCACACACAACTCAGCTAATGGGGTGAAGGGCAGGGACAAAACATAGAGAAATGAGGAAGTGCCATTCTTCCCATCTCCAGGAACATGGCTAGAGTCAAAGAGCCCAGAGTCAAAGAAGTCATTAGCACCACTGAACAAGGGCATTCCTCCAATAAAGATAATTGAGAACCTGCTATGACCAGCCATTATTCCATACGCGGGGATAGCAAAGTCTCTGCTCTTAAATAATCAGAACAAATATGAAAATAGGGTTACTTTATATTTTTGTAAGTGCCATGATAAGGGCAAGGCAATGAAATGGGGTATGGGATGACTGAGGGGGGATGGCAGAGACCATTTTTGAAGGTGTGATCAAGGAAGAGATTATATTTGAGCTAGGGGTGCAGCTCAGTGGTAAAGCGTTTGTTTAACCTGGGTGAGACCCTGGGTTTCATCCCCAGAATTGCATGAAAAAAATAGATTATATTTGAGCAGAGAACTGAATGAAATGAAAGAATGATACACGAAGAGATTAGAGGTAAAAGCATTCAGGCCAAGGGAACAGAAAATACCAAATCCTGAGGCAGAGAAGATCTTGGCATGTGTGAGGGTTAGTCAGAAGGTCAATGTGATAAAGCAAAGTAAAGGAAGAGGAAAGGGATGAGGAGAGTGTTGACAAGATAGGAATCAACACACAGAGAGAAAGAAATGGAGAGAGGCAAGAAAATGTCAAAGACAAGCAGATATTGACTGAGAAAGACTCAGAGGCAAACAGATCAAATCAAAATGATACTATAATCTGCAGAGTGAAATTTCCATTATTGTTTTATTTTTATTGTGGGAAACTTCAAGCATACAGAAATGAGAAGAGAATAATACCTGTTTATTATTATGGAACATATCACTCTGAAATGTAGCTTCTGAAAGTAAAAACAGTGTTGTTTTTCATGATTCTGATGATTGCCCGGGTCCTTCTTCTGGTCCCTTCTGGGAACTCTCATATGCCTGGATTCTGTGAGTGATGGGCTGGGGCTTTTGCTTAGGGTGCCTTGATTCTCATCTGCTTTTCCTCTACATGGGACTAGCTTGGGCTTCCTCACAGCATGGTGGTCATAGGGTTCTAAAAGCACAAAAGCAGAAAGTTCTAGTACTCTTGGAAACCGGTCCTGGGACTGGTCCAATGTCATTTCTGCCACATTCCACTTATCAAATTCACACAGCATCCAGATTAAAGGAGAGGAGGGCACACTCTATGCCTAGGTGGGAGAAGTCTTGTGTCAGTACAGCCAGGGGAGGAGTTATTGGCAGGCAACCAGGGACACAATGTACCATAAGTACTTAACACATACTCGATGTCCTCCCTCACCTAATCCTCAAGCAACCCTGTGACACAGGTATCAGGCTCATTTTGCAGAGTTCACAGGACACTGTGCTAGGGACAGCAGCTAGATTGAGCTCAGCTGGGTCTCTCAACCAGGCTGCATCCACGTGAGGTAGATTCTACACAGAAGTAAAGTCAATGCCACATCTAGACTTAAACCAAGCCAGTCACCATGGCGTACTCATGTGATGCCAGGGACTGGGAAGGCTGATGCGGAAGGATCTCAGGTTCAAAACCAGAGGCAGTCTATACCACCTAGTGAGACTCTGTGTCAAAATAAAAAATAAAAAAGAGGCTGGAGTTCAGCTCATTGGGGAAGCCTTTGTCTAGCATGTGTGAGGCACTGGGTTTGACTCCCTGGGAGTGGAAAAAAAGACATAGACCAACACCTCTACACTCTCCAATTGTGTGGATGTGTGTACGTGCATGTGTAGGCACTAATATTAGAATACACAAAATTGTTATTTGTTGGTGGCAATCAACAAACACAGAGCTGAAAAGGAGAAAGGAGAAAAAGGAATGCACTTGGACATTAGCACTAGGGGTTAGAAGCAGAGAAGCAAGTCCCTTGAGTAACAGAGACTTAGCATAAAAATGAGAGAGGCTGAGATTGAAAGAACCACAAGGTAGCTCCCCTTTATCCTGGAAGTGTAGTCAGGGCAGGGATTTTGTCTGTTTTGTTGCCTATTACATCCCCAACTCATACAGCAGTGTCTGGGATTCAGTTGTTATTGTTGTTGTTTGGTGCCACTCAGTCAGGTCCAACTCATAGTGACCCTATGTACAACAGATGAAACACTCGCTTGACACCATGCCATGCCTGGCACTCTGTAAATGTATCTCTGCTATTCATACGGTTTTCGATGGCTGATTGTTTCAGGCAGTGGGCTGCCAGGTCCTTCTCCCTAGCCTGCAGCACCAGGTATTCCCAGGTGGTCTCCCATCCAAGAACTAAGCAGGCCTGACTCTGCTTAGCTTCCGAGATCTGATAGGATCAGACAGCAGAATGGTATGGCTGCAGGCATAGGTATGGCTGCAGGCATAGGCATTCAGTTGTTGTTGTTGTTGTTAGGTGCCCTGGAGTCGGTGTCCGACTCATAGCAACGCTATGTACAATAGGCAAAACACTCCCCAACACTGTGCCACACCTGGTACTATGTCAGTGCTCCTCTGCTATTTATAAGGATTTCAATGGCTGATTGATTTTTGTGGGGAGTGGGTTGCCGGGTCCTTCTCCCAAGCCTACAGCACCTGGTGTTTCCAGGCGGTCTCCCATACAAGTACTAACCAGGCCCAACCCTGTTTAGCTTCCAAGATCTGATGGGATCAGACGCCACTGTGCTACGGCTGCAGGCTGGTGCCATTCAGTAGGTGTTCAATATATGTTGGTAAGAAAAGAGACTAAACAAGCCGAGAGCCTGCAGTTCCCAATGCCACCACTAGGTGGGAGTCTCCTTATGCCCTGGAACCTACTTGTGCCAAGTCCTAGAGAGACAGTGGTTGGAGGATCCGCACCCACAGGCCTCTGACTCTCAAGATGTTTTCCCTGGGGCTCAGCCTGCTGGTCCCTGCAGGAGCCCTGGGTGAGGAGTGACCTTTCCTCTGAGACACCCTATTCTTCAAGTTCCTCCACCATCCCGCCAGTTAAACAACCCTTTGTCCTCGCTCCCTTCCGGCTGGGCCCTCAGGCACTTGGGTGTCTTCCAGGCCCGGACATGGGGCTGGGATGAAGATGGGGCAGCTGGGAGAACGCCAAGGAAAAGCCCTGGGCACTTTTGAATCCAGTCTTCCAGGCTTCCTGGAGCAGAAGCTTGGGGTTCAGTGCCCTCACCCTCAGGCCCAGCAGTCGTCCCTCGGCCCCTCCTCCCTCAGACCCAGGGGTCCAGGTCCCAGCCCTCCTCCCTCAGACCTAGAACTCTGGGCCCAGCCCTCCTTCCTCAGACCCTGGGATATAGGCCTCAGACCCTGGGGTATAGGCCCCAGCCTCCTTCTTCAGACCCAGGGGTCCGGGCCCAGCCCTCCTCCCTCAGACCCTAGGGTATAGGCCCCAGCCTCCTCCCTCAGACCCAGGGGTCCAGGCCCAGCCTCCTCCCTCAGACCTAGAGCTGTGGGCCCAGCCCTCCTCCCTCAGACCCAGGGGTCCAGGCCCAGCCTCCTCCCTCAGACCTAGAGCTGTGGGCCCAGCCCTCCTCCCTCAGACCCAGGGGTCCAAGCTCCATCCCACCTCCCTCAGACCCAGGGGTCTGGGACCAGCCCTCCTCTCTCAGACCCAGGGGTCCAGGCCCCACCTCACCTCCCTCAGACCCAGGGGTCTGTGCCCAGTCCTGCTCCTTCAGACCCAGGGTTCCAGGTCCAGCCTCCCCCCTCAGATCCAGGGGTCCAGGCCCCCTGTCTCCTGCGCCCCTCCCCTTACACATGGAGGTCCCCTGGTGTTCCCTCTCCCTCTCTTTACCGAGACCCCCTCTCCCTTCACTCCCCCTTCATGGTTGAGTCCAAGGCTGAGTCACAGGAAGCTCTGGGGCCCTGAGTCACCCCCACCCCTCTTCTCAGCCCCTCCCTGGGCTGCAGAGCCTGGGCTATAGAGCCGTGTTTCCTACCGACTGACTCCCACCACCTAGAACTTCAGGTGCCATCCCGCCCCCCTCACTGCCCATCTGGGCACCTCTCATGTCCAGCCTTCCTGTTTTCTTTTACTTGTGGTCTTTTTAGAGACAAAGTTTCTCTCTAACATCCATGTCTTGGTTCTACCCTTTTCTTTCTCTTCCTTTCTGAGTGTTTTCTCCCTTTATCTCTTTCATTTTGTTTTGTTTTGTTTTGTTTTTGTGGGGCTGGGGTTGGAACCCAGGGCTTTGTGCATGTTTAAGAACACATTCTTCCACTTACCTGCACCCCCAACCCTCTTTCATTTCTTAATACCTCTCTCTCTCTCTCTCTCTCTCTCTCTCTCTCTCTCCCTCCCTCCCAAAGTCTGAGTGTCTCCCTGTCCCTCTCTGTTAGTCTCTGTGTCAGTTTCTCAAAAGGATCTGAACTGGGGCCCAGAACTGGGGCTGTAGAGGGGGCTGGAGCTCGTCCACGGGTTTTGACTCTTTGGTGGCCACGCTCTCTATATTTCTGACTCTCAGCTCTTCCATCAGCCTAGGGTGGAAACAGAAGGAGCAAAGCTGTCCATCGCTGTGTCGGGGAACAGCAGAGAGAAACTGAGGCAGAGACAAGCACATAAAGGAAAAGAGACAGAGAGGGAAGGAGGTAGGGAGGAAGGGAGACAGAGAGACAGAGAAAGAGAAAAAGAGAGAGACCTGGAGACAGAAAGAGAAAGAGAAACAGAGACGAGGAGTAAGACGGAGGCAGACGTCAACTCAGCAAGAGACAGAGACAGAAATAAAGAGGCCAGAGACAGAATGAGGTGGCAAAGAGCGGGGGTAGTCAATGGTGGACACAGAGGGGACAGACAATGACAGGGAGAGAGAATGAAACAGAAAATAGAGAAAGACCAAAGATGGAGACAGGAAGAGATACAAGAGAGACACAAGAGCCTCTGAGAGGCTGAGACAGGGACCCAGAGAGCCAGAGAGAAGGAATGGGGACAGTGAGGGACAGCAAGACACTGAAGTACTTAGGGATGGAGGGCAACAGAGAAAAAGCCATGACGGCAGACAAACAGAGACTGAGAGCTGGGCACTGTGGCACACACCTGTGATCCCAGCCACTTGGGAGGCTAAGGCAGGAGGACGGCAGGTTCGAGGCCAGAAGCAGCCTGGATAATTTAGTGAGATCCTCTCTCAAGATATAAAAGAAAAAACGGACTGGGGATGCAGCTCAATGGAAGAGCACTTGCAAAATATGCACGAGGCCCTGGGTTCAGCCCCCAGATACTACAAGAAATACATAAATAAATAAATAAATAAATAGAGAAAGAGAAGGAAGGAAAAAGAAGGAAAGAAAGAAAGAAGAAAGAAGAGAAAGAAAGGAAGGAAGGAAGGAAGGAGGGAGGGAGGGAGGAAGGGAGGGAGGGAGAGGGGGAAAAGATAAAAAAGAGAGAGAAACAAAGATAAACCTGGGGCTGGGGGTGCAGCTCAGTGGTAGAGCACGGACCTCGTAAGTGTAAGGGCCTGGGTTCAGCCTTCAACACTGCAAAAAATATATTTTTAAATTAAATTAAATTTTTTAAAAAGGGGACAAACTCAGAGGCTTGCAGAGTAGGGGACACTGAGAAAGGAATTGGAGGCACAGTCCAGTGACTCGGGGAGGGAGGAGAGGCAGAGATGGCGCCAGGCCAGCAGGTGGGCAGCGAGCAGGCAGGGAAGCGGACTGCCGGCCGGAGGCCCCTGCAGCAGCGCTTTCTCCCATGGCACACGTGCATGGTGTGTAAACGCGCCCGGGGGTGTCTCCGTTGGCGTCCATGTGTGTCCCTGGAGCGGCAATGGCGTGTGCACCTCGGGGCGGGGCACCGCTTCGGGTTGTGTGTCTATGGCCGGGCGTGTCTGCGTGTGCGGTTTGGCGTCTCTGGGTGTGTCCGTGTGGGCTGCCTTGGGGTGTTGCCAAGCGTGTCTGGCCGCAGGTGTCTCATTTCCCTGCGGTCAGTGGGTCCACGGTCCTCGATGACCCAGGACGCTGGAAAGGAGGGAGGCAGAGGGCGCCATCCTCTGCGAGGAGGGTCCTGGAGGCTGGCCTCCGCCTCGACATCAGCGTGGGCTGCTGGACGACGGTTTGTGTCCCGTCAGCATGTCCCCGTGGGCTGTCGTGGGAGGGTCTTGCTTGTGTGTCTGAATACCCAGTGGACAGAATCCGGGTGTTACTTTCACGCCGCCCACATCCTCCATGGGGTGTCCTTGAGACTCATGGTGCCACACACCATACTGTATGACTCACTCAGTGTCCGTGGGCATTGTGTGTCTGTATGGATCCTGTGTGTGCCCCATGTGGTATCACCCAGAGATGTGGCCTTTTGTCTCCCGTGTTGGGTGCCTCTCCCTTCCCCGCCCAGGTGCCCACCCACCAAATGCCACGGGGGGGGGGCTGTCATGTGGCTGTGCCTGATGTCGTCTCCCTGCATTTGTGTGGGACACTGTGGCAGGCCCTGGGGTGGGCTGTGTCAGTGGGTCCCATCTGCTGTTTCCTGTGACAGGTGGGATTTGGGGAGGCTGTGTCTTGGGAAATGTACCTGTGTGTTCAGGATGGCTGAGTGTTTGTTGTTTGTGTATTGCTATATGTGGCCATTGTGTGACTGTGGATGTTGGGATATAGTGTGTGTGTTGGGATGTTCACGCGTGGTTTTTGAGGGGGAGGTGTAACATTGGGGTGGGGTGACCCAATCCAGATCCCTCCTCCCCCAGGGGTGTGGTCCTGGGTTCTGTCTTGCGGGGCCAGAATGTAGTAGAACGTCTAACTTTGGGTATTGCATGCTGCTTGGATGTTGGAAGTTCTGACCGTATCATTCACAGTGTTCTCTGACAGTTACCTTGACCCGTGTGCACAGGGGTATTCTGTGTGTCAGGGGAGAATCAACAGGCTGGGCATCCTCGCCAGGTCATGGTGCCACGGCGTTTGAGTCACTGCGTCCTTATGAGGTGTATCAGGGTTTCTCTAGGCGCTGGGTGGTTGGGGGCCACCAGAGCTGCACCCCTGAATGTTGTGTGCTTCCATGACTTGGGTATCACTCCAAGGGTGTGTCATATTTGGAACACCTTGAGTGCCTCCTTTGCATCCCAATGTTGTGTATGGTGGCATGGTGTGTGTCTGGGTGGCACTTGGCGTATTTCTGTTTGTGTGGCTGTGGACGGGTGTCACTCTCTGGGTGACGTCTTGGTGTGGCTCTTTGTGGCAGAGAATGCTGTGGTGATCCCCTGTGGGATGTCTGTGACCACCTGGGGATGGGGCTTGGGTGGCGGAGCGTGCTGCGGGAGGCGGCCTGCCTCGCTCAGTGCCAGCATGGGTCATGCCACGGGTGTGCGGGCTCGGGGTGTGGCTGTGGTTTGCGGAGCCTGTTGGGAGTTGTGAGTCACTCTGTGTGCGTTGGATTGTGCGCTCTGGTGTGTTAGGCTCCTGTGGTGTCTGGGTGTGGCGGGGGTAGGTGGGTATGACAAGGTGCCGACCGTTGTGGTCACAGCCCATTCTGTGTCCGTGTGTGGCTTTCCCCAAGTGGCTGGATGCCTCTTCCTTGCTTGGGGCCCCAAGACACACCCCAGCCCCTCCTTAGTCTGGGAAGAGGGGTTGGGGAGCCTCCCCCGACTCTGGGACCTCCCCGCCCCTCCCTGCCCTGCCCTGCCGCTGCCGTTACCACTCCCCAGAGGGCACCGGGCTCTGCTGTGCCTCCCAGCAAAAGCCCCAGTGCCAGCGGAGAAGCCGCGGGGCCCACGCCACGACCTGGAAGCCAAGCTGGCTGCCCTTTGCGTACTGCGGGGTGGGGGACCCTGGGCAGGAAGCTGGCTGAGCCCCAAGACCGCAGGGGCCATGGGCGGGAAGCTGGTGACTGGCCTGGGGGCCCTACGGAGGCGAAAGCGCCTGCTGGAGCAGGAGAAGTGGCTGGCTGGCTGGGCGCTGGGGCTGGCCGGCGCAGGCATCAGCCTCATGGTGCTGCACGCTGAGATGCTGTGGTTCGGGGGCTGCCCGGTGAGTGGGGCCCTTCCACAGGGGCGCGGGAGCCTGGGGCCTGGACCCCTGGGTCTGAGGGAGGAGGCTGAGCCTGATCCCCTGGGTCTGAGGGAGGAGGGCTGGGTTTGGACCCCTGGGTCTGAGGCAGGAGGCTGGGTCTGGAGTCCTGGGTCTGAGAGAGGAGGCTGGGTCTGGAGCCCTGGGTCTGAGAGAAGAGGCTGGGTCTGAGGCAGGAGGCTGGGCCTGGAGCCCTGGGTTTGAGGCAGGCGTCTGGGTCTGGAGCCCTGGGTCTGAAGGAGGAGGTTGGGGCTTGGAACCCTGGGTCTGAGGAAGGAGGCTGGGGCTTGGACCCCTGGGTCTGAGGGAGGAGGCTGGGTCTGGAGCCCTGGGTCTGAGGGAGGAGGCTGGGTCTGGAGCCCTGGGTCTGAGGGAGGAGGCTGGGGCTTGGACCTGTCGTTCTGAGGGTAGAGGACTGGTGCCTGGCCCACTGGGTCCAAGGGAAGAGGTTGGGGGCTGGACTCCTGAGACCTGAGGGTGTATATGGTGGGACCCTCCTTTCACGAGGGAGGGAACAGGGGTCCCATCGGCTCAGTCTTTGGAGAGGTTGCCAGCAGGCCACTGGAGGTGCAGGCCCCGTGGCGGCCAGCGGGAGTCTGACCTTGCTGGCCCCAGATCTGGCGAAGGGAGGGCGGGGAGAGACTCAGCTCTTCCAGTAGGCGGCGGCTCTTTGCCCCTTATCTTACTTCTAACATTTACCCAGGGCCTGGGCTATAACGGGCGGGGGGGAGGGGGGTTGAAAACCTCTCCCTACCCCCTATCTTCCCCCTTCAGAAGCTCAGCTTTCCCCACAATCCTCTTGCTGTTTTATCTGGGAGACGCTGGACCTGGATGGAGTCACAGGGGAGGAGGGGCTGGGGGTCCGCACTCCAGAGTCTGAGGCAGGAGGCTTAGCAAGTCTTTGGAGGAAGAGGCTGACTTTGAGGCCAGCGGGCAGTGGGGGGAGGGCAGGTGTGGCCAGGACAGGCCCCAGCAGGCCCCCCGCCCAGCCCAGCCTTGGTCAGGCAGATGGACCCGAGGCTGGAGGGGGATGGACTGGGACTTGCTCAACAGGAAAGGAGGGGCTGGACGTGTCTGGGGTCTGGGGCAAGGGTGGTGGAGCTGGGCCGTGGGTGCACTGACCTGAAGCTTGACCGGCAGCCTTCCGGGGCGCCTGAAGCTCAGCCCTGGATTTGGGGATGGGAGAGTGGGCGGCTCTGGAGTGACCAGCAGCCACACGGAGGGTCAAGGCGGGCCAGTTTCCTCGGGCAGGGACACCGAGGGGGTGGGGCCTCGGAGCCCATGCCAACAGGAAGCACGGCCAGGGCCTGCCCTGCGCTCCCACGCTCCAGCGCTGCTCCTAGCAGGGGCGGTGGGTACACAGCGGCCCTGGCAGAGGAGAAGGCAGAAAGGGTCCTTCCTCCGCCTTCCCACCTCTCCTTTCTTCCTCCACCACCAGCCGGCCACGGCTTCCATCTGTGGGACCCTTTGGAAACCGCTGCCACTCTCTGAGCCTCAGTTTCCCCATCTGTAAACTGAGGCTGAGGGTTCAAATACAAGGCCATCAGGGTCCTTCTCATCTCCCTTTTGTTGACCGTCTCGATGACATCCATGTCCCTTTCCCACTTCCATGGCAAGAGAATGAACTCATAGGGCACAGAGTCTTGTTCCCCGGGGTGGGGGGCGCTGCAGGGGAGCCAGGTGCCCAAGCCTGGGGAGGCCAGAGATATCAGAACGGAGTGGGATGGAGAGAGCTTTGGAGAGATGGAGACGCCGTGCCGCAGAGATTCACAGAGAGGAAAAGGCAGAGAGAGACAGGCAAAGAGGCAGGGAGGGGCAGAGAGGGCCAGCCACCCCCGCCCAAAAAGAGGGCTTGAGAGCAACAGAGAATTCCCCTGTCAAGTTCCACCCAGACAGAGAGAAAGGCCAGTAGTAACGCAGACCCTCAGAACACAAACAGCAGCAAGAGGAGGCCAGAGGCAGGATCCACGCGCAGACAGGTGCAGCGAGGAAGAGGAACTGGTTAAGCAGAGGGGCGAGCAGAGCAAGGAACAGCAGTATATGGAGGTGTCCGATGGGATGGCGCATGAGAGGGACAGAAGAAAGGGACGGGGAAGCAGGGAGCCATGGAAGATGAAGGGAGTAGAGAAGGCTGGGGACAAGGGCACCATTGTTCAGCCCCCCCACCCCTGAGGCAGGAAACTGGCCCTCTTCCCCTGCTCGGAGGCGGGGCCCTGGCCCTGGGCCCAGCAGTCTCAAGAGAAACAGGTGCAGAGCTCAGGGTGGGAACCAGGGGGCCCCTCCCCTTCACCACATCCCCTAGAGGGGAACAAAGGCTCTCAGGGAACCCAGGGGTCCCAGTCCCCTCTAAACTCCTCTCCTGCTAGGATTCTAGATGCCTCCAAGGTATTGC